>JAWDGP010007081.1:0-137500 GCA_033675545.1 Elysia crispata | reverse complement strand
TCCAATGATAATGCGATGCCACTGACCTGTTGATAAACATGATCGTTTTGATGTTTTAGGAAACCGAGGGTTTATCTTCAAGGTGAACAGTATAAACGCTTTAACTCACTCAAAAGCAATGTGAAATACAATTTACCATTGTTGCTCTAAAATTCTTTTTGATACATCTCAAAAACAATAAAAAAATACTGAGAAATTATTTGTAATTGACCTTTTAAGCTATATAAAAACAGATTTAACAAGTCTTATGTGACTAGATTGTCTTAACCACGTTTTGTTTAAACATAACAGGAGGCATAAACCAGTGATCGAAGCGAAACCATAAACGCTACGTCAAAGTGTTTGTCTTAGAATAAACGTCCTTTCTATCCATGTAAAAATGAGAAACTCATACGTCTTGCCATTTATGCTGACGATTCTTCGCCGGAAACGTCAAGCTCATAATTTTGCCATTTGAAAGATCAAATTCCTTTTAAAAAAGCAAGATAGACCAACTATTATTCTAATTCGGTGGTGATAAAGTGTTAAATATTTTATGTACAACAGTTATTATAAGACGATCCATTCATTTTCCTAAGTATAAGCGCACTTATCATTCTTATTTAAACACGTTTTGCGTTGAGCCAGACAATCAAAATTACTGTTAAGTTTCCCGTTTGTTCCAAATTACCTCGAGCTATTTCTTCAGACCTATTTAAATTAAAGCTCTTCCAATAATGGCTACATTAGGGTTTGAAAAAAAGGGAGGGGGGGGGGGGGAAGAGGCAATGCCTGAGAGAAAAGCGGTTTTAGTAAAACGGATTTGAATCTGGATTACGGGAGAGGCTGCCATATAAAATTCTGAAAAAAAAAAAAGAAATATTAAGAATTTGAGTATTTTTTTGGAATCTGTCGTAACACATTGGATTCTCCAATTTTTCCTATAACTCGCAACTTTGAGGATATTTTTCGCCCTATTCTAGATTGAAATGCGTCTAAATTGTTTTTCACTTCTTGGGTCTGCTCTACATTTTCATCTTTAAACGCTTCTTTGTCCCCTTGCAAGACTCTACGGAGAAACTTAGGGAACATTCATTTATTAAGAACTCATTTTAATGGCCATAATTATTTCCTTGATAATATATATATATATATATATATATATATATATATATATATATATCGTACTCGATTTATACAATCTCAAATAATTCTAAAAAAAAATAACCCAAGTAGTTAAAAAAATAGTAGGATAACTTGAGATTTAAGTGAAACGCTCACACGTTAACCTCAATAACTCCGACGGCCAAACTGGTTCACCGCTATGTAAATCTACTTTGTTCGTTTAGTTTGTTCTCTGGTTTTCTATCTTATATTTTTTTATGCTACTTTATGTTCTAAACTTAATGGTCAATCTGCAGTGGTCGAGTTACGCTGACCAGTGACGTGTCCCTGGCCGAGAGCACCATCAGCAGCATACTGTCCGTGCGGAGAGGGATATTGACAGACGCTGGGACGTACGTGTGCAGAACGTCCGATCTCCAGGTCACCAGTGCACGGGTCAATATCCTCAACAGTAAGTCACATCACTGTCCTGTAGTGAGAATAAGAGCTGGCAGGTCAAATTAGCAAACAATGCTTGCCGAAACCAGGTGGCAAAAACCTGTAATTACAATAAGAACTATTATTTTTCATACTATATTAACTAAGTAGGGTAGTATTTAATTGCAACTAAAAAGTAAGTATTGCTACTTTTAAAGTAAGGGTGACTCTGTGGCGTTATTACGGTACTGTTTTACTGAGACTGTCCACTGTACTCTTTGATGCTATACTTAACCACTACCATAACTGTCTTTTTTTGACTGCACGTAATACCATAAAACCACCACAACAACAACATTAATAAATACGACTACTACGACTACCACTGCTACTACTACTACTACTACTACTACTACTACTACTACTACTACTACTACTACTACTACTACTACTACTACTACTACTACTGCCACCACCACTACTTTTACTACATCTAATACCACTACTACTACTACTACTACTACTACTACTACTACTACTACTACTACTACTACTACTACTACTACTACTACTACTACTACTACTACTACTACTACTACTACTACTACTACTACTACTACTACTACTACTACTACTACTACTACTACTACTACTACTACTACTACTACTACTACTACTACTACGACTACTACGACTGCTACGACTGCTACGACTGCTACTACTACTACTACTAATACTACTACTACTACTACTACTACTACTACTACTACTACTACTACTACTACTATTACAAAATTGTATTGCTTAAGTTTTAGATAGTGCCCATCAGTGGTTGGAAATGAGCTGTCAGTGAAAACGGCTAAAATATGCTTTGGTCTTTCACGGGTTCGAATCCTCTATTTATTGCGATGTCGTCACCGACCATCTGGCCATTCATAAAGAGTATGCGCATGGCTTATAACAAGTGATGAATTAAAAAAAAAAAGAAACATAACTAATGTCACTACCACTTCATTTTCAGAAATGAAACACAAGATATTTATTGGTTCTTTCGACTTATCAAAGACAGTTATCAAGTTTATATTTATATCCCTTTTGACTCTTTGTGTCTCTGTCTCTGTTTGTCTGACTGTCTGTCTGTCTGTCTGTTTTCTTTTCCCTTTTCTACCCCTCTATTTGTTTCTTCGGTCTAAATATTTCTAAAAACTTTTTTTCTCGTTAATTCCTTACCGTTTATATATATTTATATATATATATAAATTTTTTTTTTTTTTTCAGCGGACACTAACAACGAAAAAAGAGGTGAGTATCAATATGTGATTAATGTTTACAGCAATGCAATTTGCAAATATACAAGGGGAAAATACACGCTTTACGCCTCTTCCCATTACAATCAAAACCTTTTCGATAAAAAGCAAAGAATCAGACAAATATAATGGTCTCTGATACAGGCAGGAGACGAAAGAGTTAAAAAAAAGCAACCAGCCACAGCTTGAAAGGATCACTAAATAATTTGTAAAATCTTAATTCTTATATCAATTTTTTTTTTAACACTCATTATCATGTAAGTGCAACTAAAATGAATTTTCGGAAGGCAATGCATATGTTGGCATTTCTGCGGCAGTTTACAGGCTTGTAATTGGCGTCTAGAAAAATCTTTAATATATTAGCAAACTACAGAACAGCTGTTTCTTGTAACCGTTTATTGCACTAAAGCATTTCACCATCATCAGCAAATGTATTTTTCTTTGAACGAGACAACTGCAATTAATTATCAGCCATGAATATTTTAAAGGCATTAAAAATCTGACGTTTAGAATGGCATCTCTAATTTTTTAGATTCCATAGCTTTAATTCCGAATTAAAAAAAAAAAAAAAAAAAAAAATATATATATATATATATATATTATATATATATATATATATATATATATATATATATATATATATTGTTAGGAACATGTTTTATTTAAGTATGATTTTTGTAGCATGTTCGGCATTATTTCCTCAATATCAGTTCCACTTGTTGCAGAATCGTCTGGGGTCACGAGTACTGGCAGTGGAACTTACCAAGTCCAGAGGAGTGAACAGGACCCAGGGAGTTTCACACAGCCTCTATGCGTCAATAGTTTGCTACTCACTCTCATTGTGACTTTACATTTGTTAAAATACAGGATCATCTCGTGACAATTGAGCTCAGGGCAATGGGATTACAAAAAAAGTTGTTTTCTACTATTTCAAGACAGAGTCAATTAACATTTGAGAATGAGATATTCCAAAGAAGGGAAGCTTTCTTACTGACTTATGTTCTTACTCGTCCGTGTGAAACCGTAAAATACTGAAGAAAAGGGGCATCGTGTCAAAGTTGAAGACAATTGATATGAGATTCACATTTTCAGAAAATAGTCCGATAAACTACTTAAGCCAAGACTGGACTTTGTCGGTCATTGTGTTTAGTGATCTGTCATTATTGTAACAAGAAAGAGGATCGTCGCTTAGTTAGAAACGCAGAAGATTTAAGTAGAGAGAAACGAGAAACATGTCAAAGTGAAAACATTGTTTAAAAGAAGGAAAAACAAGAAATTGAGAGTCAAAACTAGTTTTCGAGATAAGTGTGTTATATTCCTAATAAAGTTTATGTGCTCTATTTTTTTTCTTCTGGAGACACATCTAACGTGGCTGGGACAGATTGCCAACAGTGCGTGAGAACTGATACATCTGAGAAGAAAAAGATGTCCATCGTTATTGTTCATTGTATATGGCAAACCACTTCATGTGTGGTTATATTAGCCTCCTCTATGTTGTATTTATTCGCTCTTCGTGTGATTTTTGCAAAAAAAAAATTATAATAATAGCAGCAAGTTTACATTAAATTTATGAAGAAACGTGATCATTTTTAGATGGTTGGTGGTGGAAATTTTTGTACCAATAATTTCATGTTTATGAGTAAAATTACTTTTCTTCGTTTTGTTTTAGATCTGAAGTTTTTAATTTAAAATTCGTGTAATCTTTTTATATCAGCTAATGAATTTCCTTGAAACGTTTTTCAAAAGTCTCAGAAATTCCAAAAAACTGCGCCCTTACATTTGCCTGATCTTTTAATTATTAAATTATTATAGTCTGTGTTGTAATCACTTTAAATTTAATAAAAAGGTAATATTCTAAATTTTGATTGCTATTTATATTATCATATACATCGTTATTGACCTAAGTAAAGGAAAGAAGGAGTGAGCATTTTTTAAAGCATCTAATTGATCGCAAGTTGAACAGATGTCATTCTGTGACAACTAGTCTTTAAAATAGTAATGCCAAATTACTTTACCGAAACCTTTAATGACTGCACATGATAACTACATTTACCCCTCAATGTCTCTTATAGTTGTTGTTTTGTATGCGGATGTAAGTAGAGCTTACTTGTGTATGAAATGTTCCCCAGTAAGGGCAATGAATATATGTAATTTTAAGGCTTATGCAAGGTGCAAGGCAGATGAATGAGACGCAATATTTATTTTCTATAGATATTTTGTTTTTTTCAAAGTCTAACGTAAAATAACGTTTCAAGCTCATCTGTCATTAACTATATTTCCCAGACTTAATTAGTATAGATCTTCATAGAATGGCAGGTCTGTACAGATTGTTGCCAATGGTTAGAAAATTCAGCATCAAGACGCTTAACTAACTAGATCTAATAGAGATCCGAGCGGCACACAATGCTCCACATCGTACACCGCAAAAAACGAAACAACAAAAAAAAAGGCAAACCATTTCTCTTTCAATATTGATTAAAGAAAAAACAAGTTTGGCTTAATATAGCTTACAATGCAATACAGACATGTCTCTTGTGACAGAAATATGCCATTCGATAATAAAGAAAAAAAAAATGAAATAAATAATAACAAAAAATAAAAGAGCTAATCTAAAGAAGAAATTATAAGAATGTAAGTTGATGTCATTGATTTCGACCACTCAGTTATGCCTGGGGAGTTCTTGATTCTGCACACTTCAAGAACAATTAAATAAATCACATCGATGCGAGAAAAATACACTAACATTTTTTTGGCTGTTATAATTATAATGCGTTATGCCTAACAACACGGTTATAATTACACAACGATTATACACCTATTACCCAAACATTGAATTGTTATTAACAGAAATTTCATCTGTGCCGCAATGTTCCGCGCAACAAAATTTCATATCGTGTTGGATTTTTAAGAAGCAATGGAAATAATAGTACATAAATAATGATTCTGCGGGAAAATCATCCCGTAATGTGTCATGATTTCATAAGTTGGAAGTAAAAATAATCCGGCTCTCATTGGTCTTTTCATTTTATGGAACTTTTTTTTTTATTTGATCACGGGTTAACAGCCGATTATAATTATTGTCAGTTCTTTGACAAATTTCTTGTTATAGGTTTAAGAATTGTTTTGTTCCTTGTGTAAATATTTTCAAGAAAAAATACCTCAGTCATATCATTCTTTACAACTTGTTCCCAAAAACAAATGAATTATGTGTTTAATTGAAACCACCATGACAGAGAACCCATACATTTTTGTCCATATTCCTTCAGTACCTACCAAATTAATTAAAAAAAAAAACACCTTTTCTCATTCTTCCATTTATTCATGCCTTTTTTTTTCCATTTTACGACTGTACAAATTCACTGTGATTAGTAGAACTAATGACGTTTAATTTCATAAATGTTAATTTGTATGGGTAGAAGAGCTTGTTCTTTAATGTGATGAAATATGAAAATATATTCTATACCCCTTTGCAGTAGGCAAAAAAAAAAAAAAAAAGAATCTTTAAAATAGTGAAAAAATAAGAAGTATGAAACCCTTTCCATCTCCTGCGGCGACTTGTAATAGTATTTTCTTCATTTTCGATGCTTTAAACTGCATTAGGCTACAGCGTCAAGCAAGATAAGTAAGTCTATGTTGTTGAGGTAAAAAATAAGCTTGTAAAAATGCAAATTACGCCAACTATTTTAACCATTTCTATTTTGAACTTTTATGAAAGGGTTGCTAATCCTTCTGCATTAATGCTTCAATTCAGTTCAAAACACTTCTAAGCTCTCTAAAAAGATCAAATTTAGATGTGGTCTTTTCATTTTTTTTTAATATACCCGATGGGTTGTAATAATTGTTTCCAAAATATGTTGCTTTCGCTTTTATTCAATTTTTTTAAAGCTAGTGTCACTTGCTTTATGCAAAATAAATTTCATGTGAATAGAACATTTGGAATATTCGTTGAAACGTTTTGTTTATAATGATTTTTAGCTACAGTTGGGAAAAAAATTACTAGTAATACTATATAAAAGTTTGGAACATAAATTGACACAAACGCAGATAATAGTGGCTTTTTCCCCAGTCACACCATCTTTCGTCTATGCGCGTTTTAATATGACTGACTATCAGGGCTTAGTTTGTTCAGAAGAATAAAAAAAAGAAAATCTTTACCTCATATTTAATGCGAGAAACGTTGCAGTCCTTGTGATCACTTATTATGACGTGTTTCCATATTGTGCAGTGTTCGATGAACGAAGTATGTGAGAAATCAATAAAAATACCCGATAAAAAAGAAGAGTTGTGTTGTCTTCATAAAGGTTAACTGCTTGCTTTAATTTACTATGATTTCGTTAACATAGGTAAGCTCTTTGCATGCAAACACACACTTGACCTATTAAATTCTCTGAACTTCTTGAGTAGTTGACGTTTTTCAGTCAGCGAAATTGATTATTATGTGTATGAAAACTACGGAAAGCCGTCAAAAAATGGGATCGTTATTCTACGGTTTTGAAAGAAAGGATATATGATTATAGAAATGCTAGACGCAACCTTGAAGCTAGGGATCTTTTTCATTGTGGTGTCAACGTTACAGAAAACTGATTTTTAAACTGTTGGACTTCATATTGGAAATAAAAATATTAATGTTGAAGAGGCTTATGTGGATGCTAAAGATGTTTGTGGTGGTGATGATGGTGATATTAACAAGGAGTAAGACATGATAAAACGCAGTATAGATAAAAATAGATGATAATGGCAATAATAGTAAGTTATGGTGTGAACTAAATTAGTTTACCTTAGACAAAGCTAACGATTAAATAATGGATATAAAATTCACATAATTACATGGTTATATCTGTGCTTTCTTTCTTACTTGCTTTTCTGAAGAACTAGTGAGTTACTGTCTATTAAGAAAGACTTAGATTTAGATCGATGCATATATATATATATATATATATATAGAGAGAGAGAGAGAGAGAGAGAGAGAGAGAGAGAGAGAGAGAGAGAGAGAGAGAGAGAGAGAGAGAGAGGGAGAGAGAGAGAGAGAGAGAGAGAGAGAGAGAGAGAGAGAGAGAGAGAGAGAGAGAGAGAGAGAGAGAGAGAGAGAGAGAGAGAGAAAGAAAGAGAGAAGTTGATCAACATAGCAAACCCTTGCTGTATAACTACATATATTTATCTGAATCCAAGCCACAGTAAAACTTACACAACACCTTAGCCTAAATTGTCCATAGTTTTATCAATTAATAACTTTTTTTAGGAAGGATGTCAGTCACGTTTTTTTTTTTTGACGAATAAAGTATATTGCCTATCGGAGTAGGGCAAAAGATTACGTTCACTCAGTGACATTCGTCGTAATTGTTACACCGATAGTGTTCATGGGTTCTTCGCAGAGATGGTTCGATTCGACATATTGACAAGAAAACTAGTTGTTCTTTAGTTGGATGAGCGGAGTTTTTTAAGAAGTCCGCCTACGCAATAATCGTCCTGCAATGTTGAATATGCCATTATCGTGTATTGAGTTGCATACAGGACAAACAGGGAAAATTATTTTAAGTCTTTCGAGTGTACAGATGACTTGCAAAGTGCTAATTGCTATACGATAATAAAGGATAAATTATGAATCGTATAAGCGAGAAATCAAAATAAATCCTTAAGGTGAGCCAGGCCTATTGACACATACACAGAAGCGCAACCATATAGATCTAGGTTGTATAAAAACTTACATATTTTGGGTTATTTTTTTCCTTGGCAAAGCTATTCATTAGTCACGGAGCAGCTATAAGTACGGCTGAAGTGTTTACTTTGGGACGACGCAAACATCTACACTTTTGCGGAACATGCAATTGCTATTTTGCTGATACGTCACGAATAATGCTCAAGATTCTATTATAAATAACATTTAAAGTTCCAAACGTTAGATCTAGTTAAAAAAATTAATTAAACATTTTGTGAGCTAAACTTTATTTGTTCGTTATGGATAAGTCCTTCAAGAAGAGAAATAGAGAACAACCATTACCACGATAACCACTACTTCTTCTAGTTCTACTTCTACAATTACTATTACTACTACAATTGCTGCTGCTGCTGCTGCTGCTGTTGCTACTGCTGCTACTACTACTACTACTACTACTACTACTACTACTACTACTACTATGACTACTACTACTACTACTACTACTACTACTACTACTACTACTACTACTACCACCACCACCACCACCACTACTACTACTACAACTACAACAACTGCTGCTGCTGCTGCTGCTGCTGCTGCTACTACTACTACTACTACTACTACTACTACTACTACTACTACTACTACTACTACTACTACTACTACTACTACTACTACAACTAAAACTGCTACTGCTGCTGCTACTACTACTACTACTACTACTACTACTACTACTACTACTACTACTACTGCTACTACTTCTACAACTAAAACTGCTGCTGCTGCTGCTGCTGCTACTACTACTACTACTACTACTACTACTACTACTACTACCACCACCACCACCACCACTACTACTACTACAACTACAACAACTGCTGCTGCTGCTACTACTACTACTACTATAAGTAAAACCTCTACTTCTACTACTACTACTACTATTACTACTACTACTACTACTACTACTACTACTACTACTACTACTACTACTACTACTACTACTACTACTACTACTACTACTACTACTACTACTACTACTACTACTACTACTACTACTACTACTACTACTACTACTACTACTACTACTAATATAGTGCTCTTGATTGAATTGAAATATCATCGATCAATAAACGTAATAAGCCTGTGCGGATCGTTTCTCCTATGTTTTTTTTTCAAAATGAAGATGGTTAAAAGAAAGTAATGCTGGAGACAGGGTACTATTACACTACTCTAAAGTAATCAAAATGTCGTGTTGATTGCAATGCTGGCCGATGTAAACACCGCTTGACTCAGTGTTTAAAAATAGTATATATGAAAAGGAAAGACATTCATTGCTTACGTGTTATGGCGTATACCGTCTAGATGTTGATAACTAGGCAATATAAAATTTCAATTGCCAAGAAGCATAAATGCGTACACATAACTCACTCACAACATCAGAGAATTTTTCATTTCTTTTCTATTTCTCTGGTTAGTTAGTAGAGTCAAATGGAGTGCTAAGCTCAGTATCTAAACGTACTCTGCGAACCAAAATTCCTTCTCAAAGTACGTAATTGTGCTAACACTCATACATAAGCACACACAAAAAAAAAAACAACAACAAAAAGTTTATCTTACCCGTCCTTTTTTATGAAGAAATCCCGACTCAAGTCAAAAAATAAAATAAAAAAACAAGCATCAAACTAAAACAATGCTCATTTGACCTACAAGCGTAGCTTATATTTTCAGTCACACGTAGCAGCAAGTGTACAGCTCGCGTCTTGTCATCGGTAACTGCATCGAGTAATCATGACGTCTCACTGCTCGATACCACCAAAGATGCTACGAGCTCAAGTTTGTTTAGAAAGCTAGCTCCGGCTCCATAAAAATATTTAATAGGCTTGAGACAGATTGATCTATTCCGAATTTGGAACGCTATAAGTAATCTTTTTAGTAGTGTTATAAATAATTATCATTGGTTATATCTTTTTCACTATTGTCAACATCATCATCGTCCCCGTTATCAAGCGTTGTTAAGTCTGATCCTGATTATCATGAAAACGACTTTGATCAATTTCGCAATCATAATCATCCTCATTTTTACAATCATATTACAAACGACAGGTATAATACTTTAGTACGACTTAATGATATTAAATAATTCCTAACAAAAAAATACCCCTCAACTTTTTCCCACCCTTCTCACATAATTGCGTCTTAATACACACGGCTCAATGCCTAGATCTTATCCATGATCCGGACTAATCTCGACCTAAGTCATGTGGTCAGTGACTGGTCATCCGTTCCTTTATTTCCTGGTTTCCAAGCTTTCACTAACAATAATCTCCTTTCCTTTTTCAAGGTCTTCCCATATTTTGTCACTGAGTCTGAAAGCAAACATCACAGGCCGGAGATTGGATGTCCGTAAATAAGTTTCACTTCGCTCTCTTTGCAAGAGAATGCAGATTTACACCTACAAGTAGTATCTATAGTGTGGTGTGGGTGGTCACACTTATCTTTTTTGACCGACAAATAGAGAAAGTTTATAGCCAGTTCTTCTTTTATATTTTTGTTTATAACGTTGAAATTTTAATGAATAATGAAGAAACTTTTTATAATGCGCTAGAAAATCGTTGGGACTTTCATTTCGATCTCCTTTTTAAATTGAAAAAAAAAAGATAAAAATTAATTTAAAACACTATAGAGTTCAACATACATCAAATGAATATCTTTTTTCTTCCAAATTTTATTTCACGTTTTTATTTTTTTGAATATTTGTACTTAGCCGACTTCTAGCAATTAAGTTATTTTCGAATATGAGTTCGCCCAAGTAAAAGAAGTTAATAAATTTAGTACTCGTCGATATGATATAATGATTCTAGGTAAAGAGAATCTTTTTATTGTTTCAACCTCATTAGTGCGTTCACAAGGGGCAGTACAGGTTTCTTCTTTCCCTGCAATTTTCCTAAAGTAGGCCTAAATTACCTGAACGATCAACACCTCTAGGCGCTCCGAGGAACCACTACTGTAAAATTTTCACTAATTAGGTTTACAGATACTGAGCCGCATAAGATAGGTTGAACAGAAACGAGATATCTGTACCGAATCTCAGAAGTAGCCCAACACTGTACAGTCTTGTAAGTTGGTTACTTAAATTATTTTCAGAAACAGGGTAGAGTTTGTCTTCAAAGAAAACAAGGATGCGCCTGTTGAGCTTTACAAAAATGACGACAAAAAATGCATTTCATACAACAATTTTTAAATGGTTTCAGTTTCTTCTCTTATTATCATCATCCACTACCGGCTTCGTCTGGCTCCTGATGCAGTTTGGTGCTGTTCTTTGTTTTTTTTTTTTTTTTTTTTTTGAAGAGAAATCGTTGAAAGGTAGAGGCGCGATGCACTAGCTGAGAAGGAAAACTATTTTAAAACATTACATAAATGGAAGATTTCAAAACCAGTCGTGTTGTGAATATATGAGTGGGATAACGTAACGTCCTAGAGTGCATGTCAGATACCAGCGAGCTTTTTCGCCTCTTACAAACAATGGGTCCAATAAAATAAAACACATGTAAAAAAAAGAGAAAAAGTGTGATGTAAATTCTGGTTCTAAACGACATGAGTAACATTGAGACCGGACTTGATCGCGTCGAAACCGACATAAATGGAACATTTAGAAGTGCTAGAAAATTTTGCTCATAATATATCTCACGTGTGACTATGTACAAGATTGTCTAGCGTCGTTATGTAATATTAAATAAAACTCGAGTTTGCTGTTAAGAGGCGGTAGATTATAGATTATTTAAAACGATTATGAATACTTTTTTTACACGGTACTGAAATTCCAAACATTTCATTTGCTGCAACATGTTTTTATGGACCTCGAATTATTTTAGAACTGTAACTAATTATTCGATACAAAATAAAGGTTAAAAAAAGAAAGCCTGGTTGATGCCATCAACAGTTATTGATTCTAACTAAAGCTTATCTTGAAAGGAATTTTGAATGTCTTTATTTCACTCCTATCTTTTTTTTCCAGCTCTTAGACGAAAAATTTTTTTAAAACTTCTTAAAAAATCAAATGAAAGAGATGTATACATGCCTATATGTACATACACAATGCGCTTTTTATGTATCAAAGGTGATAATCGTTTTTCATCAAAGATTTTAATTTATCAACTTCTTTGATGCAGGTGGTGAAATAATTATTTTTTTATGTTTTTCAATATAATTCGTAAACCGGCCTTCTTAATCACATGATTTTTCTCTTTTTTAAGAAGCTTTTGAAACAAAATCTAGCGCCATTACGACCAAGATTGTCTTTCATTGATACTGTGCGGAAAATGTGGATTAAGTCGTAGCGCTAAATCAAGGGCTGCTGAAAATCTGTAAACATCATTGGTTCATTTAATTATCATCTCGTTATTCTAAAATAGTATAAAAACTATAGATCATAGCTATGTAAAATTATAGAGAGGAAGAGCTTCTGAGAAAGAGAGAGCGATAGAGAAAGATAAAGGGAAAAAATGGAGAGAAAAAGAAAGAAAGAGAGAGAGAGATGGGTAGGTAGATAGATAGATAGATAGATAGATAAATAGATAGATAGATAGATAGATAGATAGATAGATAGATAGATAGAGATAGATAGAGATAGAGAGAGGAGAGATGGTAAGGGCGAGAAGAAGAAATAAATTATGGAAAAATTAATCAAAATTTTTTTTGTTGGTCAAGGATAGAGAAAAGGCAGACAGCATGGAATTTTACTCTAAGATAATTTTTTGTGGTTATTAGAGAACCATTTCGTGACAAATAGATCTACCGATAACAATTCAACAAAGGAAAATGTCAAATATAGACAATTTCGGAACAATATTGTCCAAAATGAATTCATCCTTTTCTTTCAAGCAATGTATGGTAAGAGAGGAGTAAAGAGTTAAGTAATTAATGATAAGGATAGCTTTTATTAATACACATATGTATGAAAGTTTTTGATAAATAACGCAATAACATGGAATTGTAAACTATCAATTTGAAAAACACAGTTTTATAGTAAAAATGTTAGGATTTACACATTAATATCCCAACAGATATAGCCGCTTGGATTAATATTCGCAAATGCAGAAAAGCTTTATGGTTTTGTGTTGGCACAAAGAGGAAAAATGAAATAAATATAATTAGCAGCAATAAAGTGACGAAAGCCTAGTTTCTGGATTTTTTAAGCAAAATAGCAAAATTTTGACGTCATATTAGATTCGCCACAGCTGTCAGCAATGAACGTTATGGAGGCACCAATTGGTTTTACACACAGAGGTAGCTTTCAAATAATCTTCAACGAAACTTTAGCATACAAAAACAGATTTAAAAAAAATGAAACTTCACGTATGTAATTATCTTGTAAAGAGAACACCAATAGAGAAAACGAAGATAAAAGTCTTCCATCTCAATCTCAGAGAATGGATTGGCAATAGTGAGTTGACCTTGCACTCTCACATATGGACAATCACTGGAGAAAAAAGGATAGCGCCTAGATCTAGATCTATTTGACTGCATCTCAATCTCAGAAAATGGATTGGCAATAGTGAGTTGACCTTGCCCTCTCCCATATGGACAATCACTGGAGAAAAAAGGATAGCGCCTAGATCTAGACCTATTTAATTGCATCTCAATCCCAGAAAATGGATTGACAATAGTAAGTTTACCTTTCACATTCTCATGAAGATTAAGAAGAATCACTAGGGCTTAGTACTGTGGAGAAAAGGCTAGCACTTCGATGATAGATCTAGTTAACTACAGCGTGAGACGCGGACAGAGTAAAATGATCGGTCTTATTAAAGCAGTGGCTAGTTCTTCTCCAAGGGGACAATGAGAATAATTCCATTTAGGTGATCTGCCCTGAGGGACATTTCAATCTGCATCCTCGTCCTCACATTTCATCGTAATTATAGATGAAGAACTAGACAGTCGTAAAAAAAAGGTCAAAGACCCGAAATTAAGCACTTTTTGCCCATTCTAAAGCAAAGACCTGGGAATATTTTATTCCCAATAATCGATGCGAAGTTGAAGGCCATCTTAACCTACTTAAGTTTTTTTCTTTTCTTCTAAAAACTGTATGCAAATTTATCCTTCTCGTGTGGTTGCAAGCGAAGTTAATGCTGCTTTTCTTTCTTAGCAAGTTATTGGAAAAAAAAAGATAAACGATTCGTTTTCAAGTACAATTTATAAAAAGATTATCATCGCTTCCACTTTCTTCCGATTTAATTGAATCTTCTTATATGAGCATTTCTTCTTCACATCTTAAAAGTTAGAATTTGTCTTAAAACAAAACATTTCTATAACATTTTCTCTCTAAATCAACTTTATATTTTTCTCATTCTCTCTTTCTCTATCTATCTTAATCAGTTTCATAAAAGAAGAATACAATGTGGAGAGTCATTGTGACAATACTCATGAAGAAATAGATAACAAGCCAAACTTTTTGTCGGTATTCCATGTTGATAGCAGAATGGAAGTAAATTTTAAAACTGACAAAGAACCAAGAATATCTTTCTCCTTCTGAGCTTAACACCAAATAAATGATTCCACGAATTATCCGGTATAAGCAATGTAGACAAGTATAAGAAATGACACAATACCGACTGTAAAGGATTTCAAATTATTTAATCAAGCTGGCAATAAAGTTTAGTGAAAATTAATGATATTACTGATTAATGATATTCGCACATTTCTTACAACTTAAGGATACAAAACAATGTAATATTGAATGAAACTGCTTGTTAACGGCTCTAGAAACTGTTTCCTAACGGAAAAAAACATGAAGTCCCCGATTGTATTAAAGATAACTTTTGCTCTAAAAAAAAAAGAAAAAATTTCCGAAGAATAATAACAAAAATACGCCCATGTAGCTTGTAAATGTTGGAAAAATTTTTAAATGTTCATGGCTTTTCGTTTTTTCCCCCACTGAGGGCTGCCCTTAACAAAGATGTCTCTTATGTTTTCTGGAAATTCTCTTTAAGCCTGATATCAATAGCATAATTATGGCTTTAAAGCTACCTCCTCAAAAGAAAACTGATGCTATAGAAAAAAAATACCACAAATTTAATTTCCTTAGGTTTACCTTGAGCTAAAGAAGAAAAACGTGAATAGTTAGTATAAAACAAATTATCATTAAAAGCAGAATAATTACCTGGCAGTAATGAAAATTAAATTAATATGAATTGCTCTAAAATTTTGCAGAAATACTATTGGTATTATTACCACTTCTATACAACTTGTAAGAGCGTGATTTGGCTACAACTTTTCATGGCTTTCATAGGAAAATTCACCAACCAGTCCTTTACAGAAATAGGGAAAGACTTCGCGAAAACAACTTTCCCATCAAAGGCCTCACACTTCTTTTGTTTCGTTCTGATTATTGTAGCATTGAGCTCGCTTGATGTCGAAGTCTGCCACCACATCTCGACCTTTCTTCACAGAAACAGAACGAAATAAACAGAATAATGTTACATTAGTGGGGTTCATTTCTTGTTGAGCATTGCTACCCTTTCGCCCTTATAACCCACATCAAGAAAGGCCATGAGTGCTAGAGCAAGCATGACGCCTTTGATTCCATGAACTCGTGTAAGAAATTTTAGACCTTGATTGATAAATTTTAACATAATTTGGTAATTAAGCTTATCTAGTGGGATTAAATTAAAAAAAAATAAAAATAAATATTTGAGAAAAGCACATTCCTGCGAATATTTAACTTTTTTTTTTAAATACTGCGTCTGAGGATAATAGCTTGGTAAAATCATACGTCTTAACTTCTCTGACTGAATGAGTGCTCCTTAAAATAGGATAATTATCATAACGATTACTGACTAAAATGAGATATATGTGACTGTGTAAGCAGACTTTGCATCTCTTGATTTGAATTAAGTAACCAAACATCATGATCACACATTGATTTTTCAAAATTTAAGGTGTGAAAATCAATTGCAATGGAGTTAGCCGAAACATATCCACCTTGGTTTGATCACAGATAACTAGACTTGTGAAGCTGTAAAGAACCTTCTTTTTAGTTTCGGTGAGAGGAGAAGACTGAAAAAAAAAATGAAGCACTATGCGCTGAACACAGAACATCACAATTGTTTAGAATTCAAATAATATCAATATGAAAAGTTAAGATAGATAACCAATGGTGGCAGAGAGCAGAGAGCAAAGCAAAATTGGGAATTTTCAAGTTTTTTGTTCTTAACTAGATCTATATAATGTGCTTTTGGGATACAATATGTATCCTGCTTTTAAAGCCATGAAAACCCCGCCTCAAAAATGCGATTTCTATAGAATTTGTTTTTTTAACATATATAGAACTATCTTTTTCAAGTTCTTTCCAAATAATTTAATCCTTGTGTTAAGATAACATTTAAATCCATTACCTAATTAGAATTTCTATGTCATACTTTTCTTAATCAATTTGGAGGATACGAAAAGCCATTTCGGGAAACAAGTACATCTTTTGTCACATTACTTCAAGAAAGTCACTGGAATATGGATAAAATACTTCACGAGTTATATTTTTTGATGGTTTAGACGCAATACTGATGTGGGTCTAAATTTTATAAAACTTGCTGTGCGATTATTGTAAAATTATTCATTGACGGTGATCAGATAGATGGTGCAAATACACCTTCCCAGAGGACGAAGAAACTGTGAAATACCATAATCTGATGACTCTCATAGGCAAGCCTGTCGGTCGACTTAAAGGAGTAAAACTGAACTGCTCCAGAAAAAATTACAAAAGTCCAAAACCTTGACTTTGCATAATTTCAAAATCGTGACTTTATTGCTTACAGTTGGATGCACCATGTATTCCACTGCAAGATTATTAAAAAATAAACACACACCAAACAACAACAAAAAACAACAACAACAGCAACAAAAACAACAACAGCAGCACCAACAACAACACCAACAGTTGTCAAAACATTAATTTCTCAAGCATATTAGAATACTCCACCCCCTTTTCATTTTGTTCCCACCAGATCACCCCTCTTTTAAAACCATGGTGTAACTATTAAAAGTGGACAAAAATTGTCTCTTTACTATTGAACAATTCTACGCACACTGCGGGAATATACTATAAATTCCAGTACTTTTCAAATGGTACAAATTTCCGTTCAGAACAATAATGGACGGAAAACAAATTACCATGTCCTGCCCACCAAACTACTTTAATTTTTTTTTTACCTATAATCTCCATTCCCTCTCATATAACCTTAGGCGATCAGGTGTAAATCTCTCTTGACAGCCTTTTGGATTATTAAATGATATATTTTCATTTTTCAGTCTGAACACATTACTGAATGTAAGAAGAATTCAATGATTCGGTATTCCTACTCTACGCCACTTTTTACTTTTGATGTTTTTTGTGAAGACAAAGATACTTGATTCTTTTTTAACCTGTAAAATTTTGGCCTTTTGCACCATTTGTCTCTGTACTAAAATGATCATCTAACAAAAATATACCTACATTACTTTTTTTTGTCCTTGTAAGTTTAAGTAAACAATCTAATATTTCTCCATAATAGCCTCTGACCTTTTTTTCCTCATATCACGAATCCTTTTTATTCTAATATTCGAATATTTTGCAACATTTTATTAACCCGATTAATGCCGAAGTATCTTACCTGGTTTCTTATATAAACCAAATCTCTCGCTACTCGTTTTTTTTTTTATTAATGCATTCACTCATTTCTCATTAAAGCCTATTTCACGGTTTCTGACAGCGTAAAAAAATAAACATGATAACTTAGCTCCAGCAATTGCCAATAAATTATCCGTTGATTTTTTGTCCTCTTGACTGCAGCCAGATTACAGAAATAGGATTTTTATAATGAGAAACAGCTTAATACAAAATTCAATGTGAATTGAAGGTCGAACAGGTCAAAATGTCAATGGTGTATTGGCTTTTAAGATAAAATCAATTCTATTTATCTATTATGATATGAAGGCATGCATAAAATCGTGTTTTCCGCATGTGTGTCTGGTGTCGAATATAGTTCAGAAAAATCCGCATACCGTGCTGTAGATTTGCGTGTACGGTCTGTCTTATAGTTAACAATGAACGCTTCGCTTCTTACGAGGAATATTTTGGGTGGCTGGTAAAATTTTCTTGATGTATTCTTTGTTATCGTATGATGACGCATAACATATGTCGCATTTGACTTTTGTTAGTAGTGAGTGCTCGGAAATAAATTTTAATGAAAAAATAAAATAAAATAAAAACCCCCAACAAAACGTTGGAAATAGATGCCAGATAAAGGAAGATGCAGAACCTTTAAAAATGTGAAAAAGACAAGAGAAATATACTAGAGAGTGACGACGGAAATAAAAAAAAATGAGGCAGAGAGATAGAGAGAGATAAAACGCTTGTGCGAGAGACAAAATAAAGATAACGTGAGATAAATGTATAGATGTATAAATAAAAGGAAAAATAGGGAAAGGAAGGCAGAGCCAAGAAGACAAGATGGTGTTATGTCTTAGCCAAACTTTACTTTCAAGAGATAATAATTAACTATAGGTAAGATTCTGAGTAAAACAGGAAAAGAGTACTAGGAGCTCAAGAGTTTTTTTTTCCACTGGTTAAGACCGTTTTTAGAAGGTCCCCAGGATCAATTTAGTTTTGAATATTATACTCTTTTAAAAAATTCGATCAAGCGGTCTATTTTAGTTGCGATCTAACAAAAGGAAAATGGTGATTTTTCCAGTTACTTTTGTAAATAGCCGCGTAAGAATACCGATTTATTTGATTTGATTTTCAGATGAGATACTAACTTGTTATTTTCAGAGAATCAAATTAATAGCGGTAATGACTCGTGCTAGATAATGAGAAACCTCCTGAAGCGTCGGCAGAGCCCAGTAAACTGGTTTAATGTCAATTTGGTCTATCTTTTTTTTTTCTTTGTGCTCCTCTTTACTTTTAACGATCACATAGACACAGATCCTTCATGGCCAAGATGTAAAACATGAAATGAAACCTTTCTCACTATCCAAGTGATGTTTTCTTTTCTTGCCATTCACTTGAGCCACCCGTGGATTTGCCAATTTTCTGTTCATACAAAATCAGTGGGCCCGCCCAATTCATCTTTATATCATGGAGTCCGACACTTAGCACTCGTTACTTTCCAGGAGGTATTCGACCCAAAATTGATCTTTCATGGCTCAGCTGGAGGATTTCTCATGGCAAATGGTAGGCGGAGGGAGGTATTACAAGCCTTAAAGTAGCTTTCAGTAAAAATAGCAAGGTGGTCCATGAGATAATTTGGATAAGTGAAGAAACAAAATATAAGTTCATTGATTTATCGGATTTAAAAAAAGGAAGGTGACGTAAGATTCCAGTTGGAAACGAGAAAATTGTCATCGTCTTGATATTAAATGAAAAATTCTCGATGATGATTGAACTTTGTAATTGAGAATAAAAAATTCGACCTCTACGGCTTTTCATAGTCATAAAGAATTATTATGTACTAGAAGTAGACTGTTGCAAAATCCTTCTTCTTCTTCTTCTTCTTCTTCTTCTTCTTCTTCTTCTTCTTCTTCTTCTTCTTCTTCTTCTTCTTCTTCTTCTTCTTCTTCTTCTTCTTCTTCTTCTTCTTCTTCTTCTTCTTCTTCTTATCATCATCATCATCATCATAATCATCATCATTATCCTCCTCCTCCTCCTCATCATCATCATTACTACTACTACTACTACTACTACTACTACTACTACTACTACTACTACTACTACTACTACTACTACTACTACTACTACTACTACTACGACTACTACGACTACTACGACTACAATGACTACTACTACTACTACTACTACTACTACTACTACTACTACTACTACTACTACTACTACTACTACTACTACTACTACTACTACTACTACTACTACTACTACTACTACTACTACTACTACTACTACTATTATTATTATTATTATTATTATTATTATTATTATTATTATTATTATTACTATCATTATTTCTAGATTTATTACCATCATTATGAATACTATGATTATTATTATTTCTATATTTTCATAATAGATTTCTCAATATTCCTTATTCAGATATTGAATTATTATCAGTCGCATATGAAAATAAACAACAAAAAAAATATTTCAGAAATTCCTCAAACATACAGATCAGAAAAGTTTCCAGATACCCTACGGTTTTACCTTTTATCACATTGCATATTCTATATTTAAACATATAAAAAGAGAAAAAAAGACAAAGGGATGGTTTTTATACAACTTTTTCCATTTAATTTTACTGTGATATATACTTAAATGTCAAAACTCCCAAAACTAAAAAAAAAAAAAAAAAAAAAATAGGCATCGTTGTATCTATTTAGAAGATGAAGACTTATAATGACTGATACAATCTAGCACAAAAAGAGGAAATTCTGAAAACTTAAATCATGCATAATCCATCTTTGATTTAAAGATTTTTAATGTAGAGAATTCTACATAGCTTGTAGCATGTCTAAAAATGATCACCCCAAAAAAAAAAAAAAAAAAAAAAAAATCATGTCTCATACATGTCATGACTGGCGTTGTTGATCTAAATGAATTAAATAGTAAAGACTTGCATATTACTAGATATTCCATGAAAAGTTTATAAGAGCCAAATAGGTATCAAATAAAACGCAAGTTAGTGATCAATGAAAGTTTTTCTTTTTTCCCTTTAGTTGTAAGAAAATAACATGAAAAAGCCCAACCTCTTTGAGCCGAGTTCAAGTCATGTAGCACTCGTTGCCGACGATGTAATAAGAGTTGGAAAATTCTATACCAAAGGAGGAATTCATTTTTTAAAACAAATTGACGATGAATATAATACGCGTTACACTTGCAAAGTAAAACAAAATAATAAGAGAGGTGTTACGAAGATAGAAATTATAATTAGTAAATAATTAAATGGCACGATTCCTGAGATAAATCATACACTAAGGTATAAATCTATAAATCTCTCATTGAAGAATATAGATGTATACTGCCTTGTATTGATTACCTAAAGAATTGCCGATTTATGTTATATTCTAAAAATGGATTTCATCCCACGTTTCCTACCATTATTTTGTTGCAAAGAACAGGAAAACTGTTGGTTTTTTTTATTTTGGCGAATCATTAGTGATGGTTATTTTAAAAGTATTTTTTTCTTTAATTGATGAAATTTTCCTCAGCCGACGCAAGTTACGGCTGCCAATCTGGCTGTGGATTATTATTATTTTTTATCAAGTTCAGCCTAGGAAAACCTAGGAGAAGAATCAATAAATGGATGGGGAAATTTCGGTCCTTACAAAACTCACTCATTTTTTTTGATTGTTGGTGAACATATACAATGTGATCTTGTCCACAAGATAACCAAAAAGTTAAGAAAAGAAAAAAAGTAAAATGGAAATTTGTATACAATGAGTTTTTGAAACGAAGTTTAATTTTCAGCACAAAAAACATTTTAATAAAAAAGTTTTAAGGCTGTATGAACCCTTTTGACATTGAGGTACAAATGATGATGAATGGCGACAAAATGAAAACGTTTATAAAAGGTGCTTACTTTTACCCTGCTAATATATAGTACAATTTCATGATATAAAATAAAATACTTGCTCATTTTATCTAGAAACCTTCTTCGTGGCCAGTATGCTTCAGTACTATAATTGCTGATCGTCCTAATAAAATCTTTCCATCTAAAAAAAATCAATTGATTTTCTCTTCCACAGGTCCTGGTCTCTTAACCTTAATCTGTATTCGGCTCTCTTTCATTTTCTTCGTACTCGTTGATTAGGCGAAAGAACGATAGTATTGAATTCAGCGGATCACCATCCATTCTGGTCTGCTAAGCTTCTAAAAATATCCAATCAAACAATTTACGAGATCGTCTTTTTAAATGGCGTGCTGATAACAAGGTAATGTTAGGGTCTGACCTTCACTGTGACAATACTGCTGTATGAAAAGAGAGTTTGTTTGATAAAGGGTCAGGTTTTTATAAATATGATATCCCGCAGTCAATTAAGCTAACTATACTGACATTACCGCTGCTGCTGCCGCTTATAAAAATACTGTAGCAACAATCGAAACTACTACAACTTCTACAACAGCAACTACCACTACAGCTACTTCTTCTACTCATCCTACTACTACTACTACTACTACTACTACTACTACTACTACTACTACTACTACTACTACTACTACTACTACTACTACTACTACTACTACTACTACTACTACTACTACTACTACTACTACTACTACTACTACTACTACTACTACTACTACTACTACTACTACTACTACGTTCAAATTATACATCAAAAAGTCTTTTGGGTGCTTCAAGATGCTTCAAAAATGTATTTTTTATGTTGCTCTCTTAATCCTAGCTTTCGACAGTACATTCTCGTTAAGAAGCAGCATAAACCAACAGTGTCTGCAGCTTTGCAATGTTTAAAAATAAAATTCTCTCTTATGTCTCCTAGGGCACAGGTCTACATAATACTATTCTGTCTTTAACTGGTAGGAAACGGAAATTACTTATCCAGATATTCAATTAGGCATCGTTTTAACGCAAAATATTGAGCATCACTTAAACAAGTTTTTTTAACTTAAGTGTTTAAAATATGATTTGAAGAACTTTGAGATCATGAGGTAAAAGGAATGTTTGAACACCTGTTATGAAACATGCCTAAGAGAGAATAACTTTCTTTTTTCATTCCAATGAGGCTTCAAATAAAAAAAAAAATCAACTTCTTGGGACAAAAGAATCGGAACAATTTTATCTTGCGTGAAAACACATAACTATACGTATGTTTTATGTCCAGGTTCATGAAAAAAGGGGAAAAAAGAAGAAAGTAACTGGGTATGAGAGAAAGGATATAAAAAGAGAGAGTGAGAGAGAGAGAGAAAAAAAAAGGGAATGAGAGAGAGCAAGAGAGACACACACAGCCAGACAGAAAGAGGTTACATACAAGCATTTTCTAGAGACATACACAATGATAAAGGGAAAAAAAAGAAAAAGGCAGAAAGATAGACGATATATGAGAGAGATAGCGACAGAAAGAAAATGGAGAGAGAGGGAGGAAAGAAAGAAACAGCGAGAGAAAGTGAGAGAGATAGAGCGATTCAAAGATAGATAGATAGATAGAGAGAGAGAAAGAGAGAGAGAGAGAGAGAGAGAGAGAGAGAGAGAGAGAGAGAGAGAGAGAGAGAGAGAGAGAGAGAGAGAGAGAGAGAGAGAGAGAGAGAGAGAGAGAGAGAGAGAGAGAGAGAGAGAGAGAGAGAGAGAGAGAGAGAGAGAGAGAGAGAGAGAAAGATGATAATATGATGCACAAAGACAAAACAAAAAACAAAAAACAAACAAACAAACAAACAAAAAAAACTAGTCAAAGCAACGACCATTATAAAGTAAGGCGATATGACAGATTCTTTAGTGGTTTTAGCAGTCTTTTCTTTGAAGATCACAGGGAACTTTTTCTTTCCTTTTCTTTCGCTCTCATCGCGTGAGTCTGGTCTTGTACTTATATTGAAAAATAAAGTGGATGACGTACATATTGCATGACTGCTGCCTGACAAGGGCCGCTGTGGAGCGTAACCAAAATGCAAGGTCGTTGAAGCGTGTCATTTGGTGCACAAAACTCCTAATGGTGCACTTCGTTGTACAGTTCTGTATTGCTTTCTATGGTTCGTTTGCTCTAGCAGCTGCAACCGATTGGTCAGCCCATCTTCACATCATTTATAACATTATTTTGTGGGAGATATTAATATATAACCAAATTATGTAGCCATAATATTACACTTGCCCAATAATGCAATAACAAACACTTCTGCGGAGAACAGGAGTATTTACTTCTTATTCTCAAGTGTATGGAAAATTATGATTGTTCGTATGAGCAAATCCAGCGATTATGAACTGGATCGTTATAAAATATTAATGAACTGATTACAAAAAGAAAACACTTGAATTATAGGGATCTTTAGATCTTTTAACATGTAAGTCTATTTGTTTGTATTGTGTCAAGGAGACGGAGGAAAGGAGGGGAGAGAGAGAGAGAGAGAGAGAGAGAGAGAGAGAGAGAGAGAGAGAGAGAGAGAGAGAGAGAGAGAGAGAGAGAGAGAGAGAGAGAGAGAGAGAGAGAGAGAGAGAGAGAGAGAGAGAGAGAGAGAGAGAGAGAGGGGGGGGGTGGAATCAGAGATGTGAATCATCAAGAAATGTAGTTACAGCTTCGAGAAAAATAAGGAAATTTTAACATGTTATATAAATCTCTTCTTTTCCTTCAGGTCGTCACTTTCCGGTTGTTCAAAGATGAAGGTCATTGTTGTGTCTGTATGTTCTTCTATTGTTTCTGTTTTTATTTCTGTTTTTCATCTTTTCTCTCAAAATGCCTTTACAAGGCTGCCCTTTTTGGTGAATATTTAACATACAGAACTATACATGCACAAGCTACTTAACAAACTTCTTTAGATTCGACAACTGATTGATTTTCTGTGCTCTTTGATTTACTGTTTCAACCTTCTACAATGAATCAATGCTTTCAATCAGACAATTACGAAGAAACTCATTGTACTCAACACCTAAAACATTATCTTATTCTAGAGATAGATTAATCAATCTGAGTCTAATCAAATTATCAAAGCGGCTTGCTGTTTGCTGACGTATGCTTTCATGCAACTAGACTTTTTTGTTATTAGATCGTTTCTATATATATATATATATATATATATATATATATATATATATATAGTGGTGGATTCAATTTTTGATCGCAATTTTCAGCAACTACACAAAGATGAAAATAGAAATTTTATAGATCCATTCGTTTACCTTGCCCGAACGCTAAAGGATATTCCACATTTTACATGATGATTTAGCTTATTTTTCTGTAATTGGTTATTTCTGTCTCTTATTCTTTTATGCACCTACTTCTTTTTAAAGAATATATGATTGATATAGTCTTATACATTCTATGTTGGGCCGGTGGGGTTTGTTTGGCAAAAAGACAACCCTGATAGGTATTGATAAAGTATAAAGGAACTATACTATTCATCGTAGGACGTGTTAGGAGCATTAATTTATGATCACCGGAAAGTTACTTTTCACTTACTTGTCTTTATACTATTTTGAATTGTGGGCTTTTCATAATAAAAAGTAGGCCATTTCGGTGCCATGTTTAACGTCATATGAGTAGATTAAAGCATCAAAAGCAATGGGGTTCACTTGGACACATGTGGAGAACCCATGCTGGGATGTACTGGTTCTGCCACTGTCAGAAAGACCTCGATGTTGGCATTGCCTGAAACATTAGCAAAGTCGGATCTCATTGCTCCTTCACAGAGAAATTCCGTTGAGCTAGTTGCGTATCTTTTCCTTCCTCAGTATTGTCTAGTTTACTTCATAACACCATGCTTGACATGACACAAACCAAAAACCGTAACGTTGTTTTGACTACATTGGTATGTTTCGTTACCTGCGGCGTTGTCGGCTTAGACTAAAGCCATTGATACAGTATCACTGTAAAACCTACCAAGATAAAAGAACACTATTTTACACTTATTGAAAAAGGATACAGAGTTCAGTTATCAAGACTGGGAAACAAGAGAAAAGAGATTGCAAATAAAACATCGTGCACGACAAGAATACGTTAAAGAATTTAAGTTTACATTGATTTTTCTGCAATTCAAAGCCTGAAATCTATTGAATGATTTTTTTCCTTTTTTCTATTTCGCCTTCAGAATAACATACTTGACATAGTACAAACCAGAAACTCCTGACATTACAATGACCATGCCAGTGTGTGTTTCTTAAGGACAGGGTTGCACTGAATGCACTGATATTGCGTGATCGTACAACGTACTCGGATAAGGAAATTGTGAACTGTAATTACCAATAATCAATTCGGTCTATTTATTGAGCTTAGTAATTAAGAATTGTTACCATTTAAAGGTATATAAAGATGTCTGCACTGAATCGACTCTTAAAATTCTTTAGATGCTGGTACTTTGGCATACTATTATCATTGTTGCAGAGTTTTCTACGTATGCGCATGGTTTGTACTTTGAAACGATTTTTGAAACTTTTTGTGTCGATTCTGGAAAGGAAAAGATTCAATTTCTTAATAGAAAGTTTACAGCCGAATTTTGACCCTATTTATTTTTCATGCAAATAGTTTTTGTATTAGTATGTTTGTAAACATATTTCTCGGAGTAAAGCTTTATTTATATAATATTTTCAATCACGGATACATCATGCGTTTTGATCATTACATTTTTACATTTTTATCACTAAAGCAAGCTTTTTTAAAAGAATCTCTTTTTTTTTTTAAAAAATGATAATTATTTTTCAAATACAGAGCATTTAAAGGTCATAGTTAAAAAAGGATCGGGTTAGGACCTATTTTATTAATGTGTTTTTAACCTTTGAGTCAAGTTACATTTTGTTATATCTTCATGTCGATGATATCCAATTATGCCTGGCTGTAAATATCTGTAATTCACGATAGTATTACATTAGAAGCAGAGGTAGACAAAGGATTACATTTCTTGATAGCTTGAGCTCTTTTGTGACAGGAAACAAGAAAGACAACATAGCCTTACTGCGGATGACGGAAGATAGGGACAAGTGGAGAATCATGATCGCCGATGTCTGTTCCAGACAGGGCGTTTGAGAAGAAGTATTACATTCGGAAGCACAACTCAAACTCAATGTCTAAATGTTACCTTTAAAACTGTTTCAAGACAGATTGTTATGAGAATGTCTCTCTTTTCCACAGAAAAGAAGCTGTAACAAATAAAAAAGTTATTTTTATACAGTGTTGGACATGAACCACCATATCAAAAAGTTACGAGAGAATGTCAATGCCAGCTAAAGAGCAGCATAGGAAAATCATTCTTATCACAGCGCGCATGCCTGTGCTTTTTTCAGTAACTATTTGTCATAGACTAGACTATCGCAGTTCACTTTTAACCGAAATTCTTCAATATTCTCATAACATGCTGTCGGAGTTTAACAAAAAACAAACAAACAAACAAAAAATATATAAACGTTTACGCTTGTGAGTAGTAGCTAAAAAAAAAAAAGCAAAAACAAAAGGCAGATTATTGCTTTATACTTAAAGAGTTTCATTTTTCCATAAATAAAATAGTAGACTGGTCAGTTACCTGATATGTCATAAGAAATGTCTATAGATTTGCTTTATCTTGCTTGAAAAGTTCATTAATGTTTTCGGATGGAAGCGCTACAGCGCTCTAGAGCATTTTGGTGGAATTAGGAGTGATTTTATTATTATTATTATTATTATTATTATTATTATTATTATTATTATTATTATTATTATTATTATTATTATTATTATTATTATTATTATTGTTGTTGTTGTTGTTGTTGTTGTTGTTGTTATTATTATTATTATTATCATCATCATCATCATCATCATTTGAGCATTATTGTAAATATTGCCATTGTTATAGATTGGAAATAATTTGTTCTTTTGCAGTACCCCGGTACGCCACCTTCTGTCTCTTGCTCTCTACCGATCATCAACCGAGATATCGAGACTCTCAGTCATCTCTTTACGGTAGGCTGCAGAAGAGGTTACGTTGCGTCACTCCAACATCAAGTTTGTATTTTCCGATTCGATTCATCTTTCTGAGAAGAAAACCATATTTTTGCTGCAGCTGCCATGTCTTTCTATGTGAACATAATATCATTCTCATAGCATTCAAACAGGAGGAGCCATAGTTTGATTTTTTTCATAGCTCTTCTTTTACACTAATAATAGAGGTGCTAGTTCACCTTCGTATTATTTTGAGAATAGGTATTTCATGTCGTCTTTGGATGTTGAAATTAAGTTCTAGATTTTAATGTTATGTTTCGTCTCAAGCGGTCGGACGTTCCATATACTTTGTTACAATCACTGTGCACTAGATAGATGGCAATATCTGAAATTACAATTCACCAATTTCTAAAATTCTAAAAACTGAAGATATCTTCAAACCTGTAATTTCTACGTTCCAAGTTTCGTCCTTCACATTCATTTGCTTTTGATATTGAAAGAGAAGTAGATGTATTGACAATGCCCAGGTAAAGTAAACATTTTGCACTTTTAAGTTCTGTTAAATTGTAGCTGTTTTTAGAGTGAGCAACCTAATCTTAACCATCTCATTGAACTTCTCCGACACACGTTTTGTTCGATTATCAGTAAATATTCTATGTTTCACTATCTAGATATCTTCATGAAATGGGGTAAACTATGAAAGTGAGATATGTTGCTCAGAGGGAAGGTAAACATTACAGAGGGCCCATCCTTCGATTTGTACATGATTTACACTTTTTAAAAGAAATGTTACAAACTCAAAATGATCTTTTCATTAAAGAAAGAAAAATAAAACCTATGGTAATTGTCTTCATGTCAAATACGTGCATCAGATATTTACATCTTGAGATAAAAGTATTTTGAAGTGTTCATTGAAGACCAGGCAAACTTATTTACTTTTAAATTTCAAGAATATGGAAACCTCGTGAAAAGCGCTTATTATGAAAGAAATACCAACATATTTTACACAATTCATTATCGCTTTTTTTTGTATCTACAAATGGCTTCTCCATCTCAGGTTTTGGGATTGACTGTTCTTAGCAAATGGATCCACTTTGATCATAGAGGGAAAGTGATCTACATGAAAGAGACAGACAATTTGTTATATACGCCACGTTCTAACAGCCGTAAGGTTTTCACTTGATAGAACAAAATCTTGCAACTATCTTCCCACTATACGTTGCTTTGCCAAGATGAATCTCACCACCCATGAGAATACGTTAAGGTATGTTTACACGAAGGGATTTGCAGCTAGCAAAACATTTCCACAAAATGGATGCTCTGACATCACAAGCAGCAATTCGTGTTGCTCATGATTTGTGGAAAGCTGCATAAATTTGCTTAATGCAAACATACCTTTAGGCTTCATAGGTTGAGATTCGTATGTTTTGGCGCAGCATGGCGTATAAAGTTATAGGTATAAATGTTTTCCGTCTCATCTTGCACTGACAGATTTGATGTGGAAAACAGGTTTGTTGGTATTCTCACTGAGGCGAAGAATTATTGTCGCTAGTTTTCTTCGTGCACAGTGGTTCTATATCAAACTGCGATGCTTAGCATGGTGAATGAGTGAGATATCTTGCTTTCTTTTTCCTGCTCTGTTTCGTACAAGTTTATTTCTCTCAATTTTCGAGCCATCTAGACTTCGGATAAGCCCTGTGGGAACATTTTCATGTTTCACCTAAATCTTGAGCACCGCTTCTGAAATATCTGCCAACTGAAGAAAATAAATATCAAACCGTTCGGCTTTCTCTCTCTGTCTCTCTTTACAAGTCTGGTTTTTTTTTCTATCAATGGATATGCATGTCCATCTCTATACCTCTCTTTATCTCTCACTTTTCCTCTCTCACTCGCACATACATGGTTTCTTTCTCTCTCTCTCTCTCTCTCTCTCTCTCTCTCTCTCTCTCTCTCTCTCTCTCTCTCTCTCTCTCTCTCTCTCTCTCTCGCTTTCCCTGCATATTGTATTACACCAAATCTTCCTTTAAATCTCAAAACTGCTATTTAAACGCTAGCTGTCTGTTAAAAAATTATTTACCGATGCAAGGAGTGAGAATATCCAATGAAGTGTTTCTCACTCAGAGATAACACCAAAAATGTTAAAGGAATTTTCACATTTGTTCTATTTTTTCAACCATGATTATGTCAGCCCTCCTAACTTCGCTTTTGATATAATTAATACGCCAGTTGTTAATGCATTTTTAAAACACACGTGCCTGGTTCTTCGAAAGCTGCAAAAAAATTTGAAAATTTTCAAATGAGATTTTAATATCGATTTCTAACGAGAACGTTGTATGGCTAAAAGAAACAAATTAACTGTCTACTTCATACATAAATATTTTCATTACTTTTTCCACAAATAACATTATTTTGAGTTCTTAAATTTATCGAATAATCATCAACTTGCGTACATTCGGATCTTGAATTACTTTTGGAGGTTAAATTACAATAATGCAAATATGCAGGTTTAGACATCTGTATAATAATTTTGCTTATATGTGAAAGACAAATTATTTCTTTATTTTGTTGTCAAGCACTTTTGTTTCTCGGTTTATAATATCATTATCATTATGAAGTTAGACCAAAGTAAAGATACTTTGACTCTTATCAAACTCCTAAATATTACATCAAATTAAGAGTAACCAACCATTTGCATAACATTTTTTTAGAATTATTTCGTTAATAACGCTAACAAATCGAGTAAATTTCAGCACAGTTATTGACGCTTTCTATTTCCTATCGCGAAATCACGAAAAAAAAAATAATGAGAAACATGATACACGTCGACTAAAAGTATTTTGTTTCCACCCGCCTCCACTCGACTTTAATGCTTTATCTCTATTTGTATAGATTCTAACTGAGATATAGGTGTGGATCTTGGCTTGACTACTCATGATAGACAGCCATGTCCCGAGGTTAAAAAAAAAGCATATTCTCTTCCCATCATATATCAAGTCAGTAGGAGAGTTCTTCCTAGTAGGTGAACCTCGTGGTAAAAATGCGGTAAAAGGGCGAAGAGCAAACGGCGCTGCAGCGAAGGTGAAACAAGCGATTTTGATAGCAACACGTCCTCAGGAATTCCCGATAGCATCATTCCGCTAAAGATGGAGCCCAGGCGCGCACCCGCTGTCTGTCAGATTGAGTGATTATAATAAAACTATGGAACAATAATGTGCTAGCTGGATGAACATAAAAACCGAACAACTCTAGCCTCATGTCTTAACTTAAAGGTTTTGTGGGTATGCGTCTCACGGCAGCTGACAATTTGAAATTCCGGAGTGATAAAAAGCGAGGAGATAGGAAACGGATTCGTGATCGTGAACTAAATCTCAGAAAGGATGAATGCCTCAAAGAAAGCTTGAACGGCTTGTGAAATATTTCAAACATTAGTTTTTCAATTTTCACCCCAGTGAATAATATTCATTTCAAAAATGTTTAGTGCTAGGCTAGATCTAAGTGGGATATTTTGAGATTAAACTGAATAAAAAAAAAAATATTATAGTCAATCACTTTGTGTACAAATCTTAAATCTATCATAATCAATTCATTTTTTGTTTGTTAGAGAGCTAGATTAAGTAACGCGATCCTGTAGTTTTCTTGCAACATGATTTTCTCTTTCTTTTTTCTTTTTTAAAGGAATATCGATAAAAATATTCTCGTAAAAAAACAGGATTCCTCGATGATACTGTACATTTATAATAATATTGGTTTCATTTTTAATACAATTTTTTTCCTTACCAGAATTCAATACTATAAACAATATGAACTCTACGCCTATCTCCTTTTTTATTACCTTGAAACGTATGGGGTTATTCATGTCCGTTTAAACGATTGGATGTAATGCCTTTTACTTTTCATAAATTAATAATAAAAAAGCAAACGAACAATTTTTTTTCATATTATCTACTATATATAAAAATGGTTAAAACTGATTGGAACAATCTCGATTCCAATCACAAGATCCAACTCAAACCGATATAACAAGACGGCCATAAAAATGTTACTTTCGCCTGGCAGCCATACGTTGATAGGCATAGAATTCTGATCTGGATCCAGATCGTAAGGGGAAATATAACAGACACAGCGCGGTGAAAGAATGTGTCGAGATAAAGCGCCTCTCTTTATGTCCGACATCACCGCTAAGATAAAAAAAAAACCATCGAGCATTAATTCAAGCGCATTCAGTGCTGCCATAGATACATGCGGAGCTGATGAATAATAACGTTCTGCTCAGATTGTTAGAACAGGAGAGCTGGAGAAGTCAGGTTTATTTCTAGGATGAGAGGACTCGGAGGAGAGGGAAGAGGAAAGAAGATTGTTTAGGAAAGAGAGAAGATATAGAAAAATAGAGAGATGGATAGATAGATAGAGAGGTAAGGGTACGAGAGAAAAAGAGACGATAAAGAAAGATAGAAACAGACAGATAGATAGATAAATAAACAGAGTAAAAAGAGAAGTAGATGATGAAAGAGAACAAGCAAAAGATATATGGAAAAGGATGCAAAAAGAAGATTAAGAGAAGAGAGTGCTCAAAGGAGGAAGGGAACTTCAGGATAATAATCCATTTTAGTTTAGCATACAAATAGAGGGAGAAAGATAGGAAGAGAAATATGGATAATTAATAGATGGATTAATACATTAAGAGTGGGCGGTAGAATGGAGGAGTGGGAGACAATGTTGAAGAGAAAATTGCATGTGGTTGAAAATGATGAAGTGGAAAGAAAGTAAGGCAGGGAGAAAGAGGAGGAAAAGAAAAAAAATAAAATAATGTATATATAACTTAAGATATGGATTCAGAGAAAGCAGCAATATGCAGAGATATATTGCAAGATTTGATGCTATGACATATTGGAAGGATTGATCAATAGACAGATAGACGAAATGAGAGATACTAAATGGATTAATTGAACGAATGACTCCGAGGAAGAAAGATATATATATATATATATATATATATATATATATATATATATATATATAGAGAGAGAGAGAGAGAGAGAGAGAGAGAGAGAGGCAGGAGGGCAAACTTGTGCGACCGAGATGGAAACAAAAGATAGGGAATAATAGGCGGCATCGAAGATACATTAAACAATAAAGGTGTGGAGAGAGAGAGAGAGAGAGAGAGAGAGAGAGAGAGAGAGAGAGAGAGAGAGAGAGAGAGAGAGAGAGAAAGAGAGAGTGTAGTAGACAATAATTTATTGTTAGAAACAAATTGTGATCAAGAAGGCAAAGGAAGAAAATCCGCGAGAAAAGAAAGGGTGGGGAAATAGATAAAAATATAAATGAAATAGACATTGAAAAACATAAAGATTTAAGCAATCAAAAGGTAGAGAGAGACAGGGACATTTAGAGAGACACAGAGAGAAAGACAAAAAGAGAGAAAGAAAGCAAACAAGCAAGAGAGAGAGAGAGAGAGAGAGAGAGAGAGAGAGAGAGAGAGAGAGAGAGAGAGAGAGAGAGAGAGAGAGAGAGAGAGAGAGAGAGAGAGAGAGAGAGAGAGAGAGAGAGAGAGAGAAATTATACGCAACGAAACAAACGAATTATCTCACATCTTTGAAGCACGGGCACATAGAAAAAAAAATTAGACTTGAGCAGAAAAAAAAACAACAAATAAAAAACAAAACGGTGATCTGTTATCCTAAACGTCCTGTCAACATTCATTTCGTTGCTTGCATCACTTGTAAAAACCGAAGTATTTCTTCATTTTATATTCAAAGCTATGGCGTATATGCATGTACAAAAATATATATACATTCCTCACCCTTAAGATAGAGAAGATAAGAGTGAAAATAGCGGAATATAAAAAGGAAGTTGGAGACTATTAGAGTTTAGATCCTTAGAGTCGTTGTTTTTTTTAGTTTTCTTTTTGTTGTGCCTTAAACTATCTGTATCCAATTTTTTTTTTTTTATTTTTTGCTTGGCGTGAGTATAACTACTGTGCAATTCAAAATCACCTTCACTCTTCCTTAGTGCACCAAGCACGCCTCACCCCATGACCTCAAGGTTGTGCTTTTTCTACCAATCAATCTCTCTCGCTATGTAAGCTTTGTACTTTAATGTCCCTCTGGCGTACATACATCTAGCACCTTCGCTTTCAATCACACGGATACAATGCAAACAAGAAACTTGTAATGGGTAAAAAAAGCAAAACATTGATAGAGGATAGGAGAAAATTAATGTACCCGGTAGCATCAAATATAAATTCGCACAGGCATAGGGTTGTTCAACCGACCCATGCAGACAGTTGTGCAGGAGGGTAGAGGATTGTAACGATAGACTCGGAGAGACAGATTTATGGATGAAAAAACACGCTTTCTTACGTATTAGACATAAAGAGAGAGATAAATAATTAAACAGACTGCTAGATAAAATAAATAGATGAGTTGAGGCATAAATGGACATCAGATAATAAACGTATAAAGATAGACAGGCGATAAAGCACAATAGAAAAAAGATTCAGACAAATTATTGGAAAAAAAAAATTAGGCAACTTTTTATAGATGAGTAGATAGGGAGATAGGTAGAAAGATAGATAAACAAATAGAAAGATAGATCGAAGGATAAATAAATTGTCAAATATAAAGATGGATAAAAAGACAGATAGATAGATAAATATATATATATATATATATAGATGGACGGATAGAAAGATACATTGAACTCAGTCAGTTCATTCAGAGACAGCCAAAGAAAGAAAGAATGTCTTTGGGCAATTTGAGTCCACCACACCTGGATTGTACGCACATATTTCGTATCCATCGGCTTTACGCCACATAACACTCACGAAAATAATAATAAAAAAAAAGCAGCTCTGTGTCTGACGCTGTTTTTTTTTTTTTTGTTGCGATCGGTAAACGCATTCTCATGTGCGGCCAAGATGTCTTGTCTGGGTTTTATGCAAAGGGATATTAACTGCAACCAGTCTGCTGATTAATTTTAGTATTTGAGCATAAACTTGTTATAAAATATTGGTCTTTGTTGATCCCAATTGCGAAAGCACATAGCGAGCAATAAAATTATCATTAATCGATAATTTGATACGATAGATTTTGTAATGGGGTAATTATAGACGTTTCCTGTTCGTGTACAGAGCCCCCTTGAGAATAAAAAGAGATGCAGATTGGTGGGGCCTCAAACCAACCCAAAATCTCATTGAAGGCATGGATTTCAAAACCTTCGAAAAGTAGTATTAGCAAAATTGCAACGAGCGTCCTACTTGTATGCTCGTATAAAAACAGCAAAGTTTAAATTCTTAGAAGACATTGTAAGCATTCAATTCAGAAAATATATAAAGGAGTAAAAACAAACAAAACAGACAAAAAACGAAAGAAAAAAAAATCGGCAAATGACAAATAACAATAATGGCTTGTTATTAGAACATTGGAAAAAAAAAATGATATTTGAATCTACTATCTCCGAAACAAATTCTGCCACACCCCAATTTTTTAAAGATTTTGTGAGTTTACAATAAAAACTTTATACAATTAAGTGCAACACAAACAACATATAGTGTGTCACTTGTTTCCCCTGATTTTATTTATTAATCGTACTACTTTTTCATTTATCAATAAATAAAAATTACCTTTCAAGAAAATGTAAACGAGAGATCATGATAAACATTTTGGTCACACATCCTTCACCAATTTCGCTAACGTAGAAAAAAAGCATGACCATCTCGCTCCCATTTTCTCCATAATTCACACTCTCACAAAAAGCAAAACAAAAACAAAACAATTTGTCATGACCAGTTACGCCAGCTTCTCTGCCTTTGGGAATGGAACCAGGACTGTCCGAAAAGATTCCGACTACTGAAAGAAGGTCAGCAAAACGTAACTGTCGAGAACCTTGTTTCTTGACAGGTCCCGAGAGATATGTCTTTGTATACTTGAGATAGTAATAAGCGGCATCAGAATAAGCGACTGCACCATGATAGGGTAATAGTTCTAGACATTCTGCGATTTTTCTTAAGGAAAAAAAAACAAACAAGAATTTGGAAATGATAAAATAGACAAACAGAAAAAACAAACAAACAAAAAACAAAAAACAAAAATAATTAAAGCGTATCAAAGATCTCATGCAAATCATTCATGCGAACACGTTGATGAAACTAATATGTTTTATTCACGATGTTTTGCTTTGAGTGCACTTGAAAAGTCGATTGTAATGACAAAATTACCGTTTGTTGTGGCTTCTTCCAGTCACAACCAAATTTTACGTGACTTCACGGCTAAGGCCTCTGGTTGCAGTTTGGAAAGATAAAGAGAGGGAAAAAAATGCTAGTTTAAGTATTCAAACATGTTTATTATATTGTCGGCACACCTGTTGATGATTAGAGATAAAAAAAAAAGCTATCATTAACACAAGGCTGCACTCATCAGATATCCTGAGTAGAATTTGCATGCTACTTCATCTGTCGATGTTTCTGATGACGTCGTTAGAGTGCAACAATCCAAACATAGACTGGCGTGAGTAAACAATCACATAAAAATTAATAAGGTAAATGCTGCTCTGAAGGGGCGGAATGGAAAAGTTAAATTAATCAGAAACACGATAAAGAGAGTATGTTTATCTCCTCCAGACTTCAATCCTTGGAGGTAAAGATAATTTTTGTACAAACTTCATATTAATGATTTATAATATAGGCATAATTTCCCGTTCAAATGAACGGGTGGCGAAGACAACTACAATGAAGAAATGCAAACTTCAAAAACAAAAGAGAAAAACAGAGAAAAACAGTCTCCAGAACCATACAACAATGAACATATAGCAAAGCAAATTTTACAACAATATCAGATATATCTCCTCCAGAGCCATACAAATACATTAAAAAAAAGCAAACTTTACAGCAATAACAGATAAATCTCCCCCAGAGCCACTCATAGTACAGTTTTAAAATATATAGACCCGTGTGACATTGGAATTCTTCTCAAGTTTTCATGTAGATATTCTTTAAATGAAGGAGAGATCTCAAGCAAAAAAAATTAACAAAATTTGGGTGCATTCATTAAAAAGCCTTCTCTTTAGTTTATCTCTCCACCGAGACCACAATGTGGTGCTGATGACCTATTACAGATAAATGTAGTGCTCGACCTGATGTGGTGAAAAAGTGCCCTCCATAACAAAGTAAAAACATGCAACTGCTAAAACAAAAAAAAAAAATTCAATGCCGTGACTTTTTTTTAAATGTATTGGGTTACCCTGGATTGCAACAATTTATACATGGAATTATTCTAGGTCTAGTAACAATCTGTATAACTTATGAAAGACAAATTAAGAGTGGCAAGTTAAATAAAATGTCTTAACATTGAATGTTTCTATTGTTCCTGGATCTGGTCGATATATTAAACAGTATAGAATCACGAAATGCTTGCAAAAGAAGCAGAAGTGATGTTTACATTCTCAACCGTCGCCCTAGAAGAAAAGGCGACAACGTTTCCATGGCACTTTTGTGTTAACGCTGGAGGGGGTCAAATTTTAATATAATTTTTTTAATTTTTTCAGTTTTTCACTCCATTAAAATGAATTAATATATTTTTTAATGAATATAAAATCATAAAATAACGATAATTTGTTTCAAAGACGTCAGGTCTTTTGAAAATTGTAAACCGCTGAGCTTTTAAATGTTATTTGGTTCATCATGAAAAATTTGGCAAAAACAATTTGATGAATTAATTACAATAAATATACAATGAACTTCCAAATACCTTTTTAGCCTAAATCCAAAACTTTTCCCTAATTTTACTGTACCGCTTGGGACACTGATCTCGACAGATTAAAATTCAATAAACTTCATCACTGTACATTGTGTGGTTTTCGAGGAGATAGCGTGGAGAAAGAAATCAAAGTTGCCTTTTATAATATATATATATATATATATACACACATATATATACATATATATATAATTCTATGAATCTAAAGGCGAGCAAACAAACTTAGATGGAGATCTGGAAGATGTTCAAACTGCTGATATTTTATATGTTCGTTTTTTGGGCCTAATTTCACCATATGGAAAAATCAAGATTTTTATTATTCATTAACAAAGACATTAATGTAAATATTGAATAAGCATACTAACCTATACCTAAGCTTACTTTCATCTAGATTTGAATATCAACTTTCTTAGTGTAACTTTAATAGAATCGAAGATACAAGTCCTTGGACCATAAATTTGTCCGTCATCTTTATTTTTATATCAAACAGTACTCTTGGAATATTACATTTTTAAGGAACTGTTAATAGGCTGAAGAAATTCTATTCCATTACTCTCGACATTACTCCAAAATCGACACTGAGTGAAAAAAAAATGAATACAATTGGAGAGGTTCCAGGATGAAATGTGTTAAATTCAACTCGAAGTACTTTGGAATAACAATGAAAACAATATCAATATTGATGTCTGACTTTATAGACCGTATGACAATTATGTCTTGTTTCAATAGGCATGTAGTCAACACCATGTCTTGATATAGGTTAAAGAAATCAATCAAAGAAACTGAACATTTTATGTAGCAGATTGTCGCAAATAAAATCAATGCGCTCTACAAAGGTACATCGACGGTACCTCTAGCATACAGGCTATATTTTCATTGCATACAGCTGAGTTTTTAACATCTCAGACTAAATAAAATGCCTTTGTATTTTTTCTATCTACATATCACACATACACAAAAAAAAAAAAAACAAGGTGCCCCTTTTCTATGATTTTAAAGCACGGCTCATCATGCTTTTGTGTTTGAAATAATTTCATTGTTCTGCGATTGTCTATTTAATTAGAATCAATAACGGTTGTAAGAAATATTCAAGAACTTTAAAAAGTAGCGCAGAATGCTGCAATAGGCCAGTTTTTGTTCCATTTTGCCTTGAATTTTTTACCCCCGTTATATCTAAAAAAGTTTTGTAATGAAACCTTATCTCAATCACGTCATGGACAGGAGGAAAAAAATATTTGAATAAGTTTGATGTAAAGTGTGAGAAATAAGTTAGTAGATTTTCACAACTTATTAATGTTGGCCTCTATGAAAAAAATAACAATGTCTTTATTGAAACTGGAATATCTTCATGCACATCATCTTTTAACATTCATATATTTTGTTTCATGTCTTCCTTTTCCCCTTTGCCCAGCTTCACATGAAATTAAAAAAAATATATTCCCTTGTCTCCTCTTGTTCTTTTTTCTGTATTCGCTTTTTTCATTATCCTGCATGCGATCTCGATTTTTTGTTTTTTGCTTTTGTTTCCCATGGGTTTTCCTGAACCATTTATTTTAAACCCGGCAGGGTGGTTGTGGCGATTTTTATATTGAGGAGAGAAAAGGGGTGGAGCAACGTTATTGTCGTCTGCTGTGGTGTAAAAAAATCTGCTTAGCTGGAAGCTTTTTTGCTTGCATTTATATCAGGCTTAGCCCCTTTTGCTTTGTTCATTATCTTACTTTTCACTCATTATTAATGCTCTCCTCCGTCTCGTTTTCTTTTTACTTACAAGATGGCATGAGATCAGGGCTTTGATTGGGTTGGGCGGCAATAAGAATTGATCGACCGACAAACAACTCTGAATATTAGTATAGTGTTTAATTTTTTTTTTTTACCTTTAATCTGTGTCACTACTGTTATTCTTTCGGTCTGTTTTTTTTTTGTCTCTATGGCTACCTTTCTATTTATTTAAGTTTTACTTCTTTATTCACCCTGCCCCTCTGCCCTCTCTTTCTCATTCTATCCATTCCACACCACTGTTATCAGTGATCGTGTATTCGGAAATCGCGTGTCCCGTCTCCGCTATTATAGCCATGTTTTGTTTTGTTAAATATTAAATGATTTTTATACTATAGCTACAGGGTTTACACTCATATTGCGTGCTCTTGCGTTTTATTCATGCTTAATTTTTTTCCCTCTGAACTTTCATCTCTTGAAAGCCACGCACTCTCAAGGTTCGAGTATAATAACTGCAAACAAGAAGGGAAAGCATATGCCCTGTTTTCGTTTTCCAAGACAATGATTAACAAACGACATTAGAGAACGAATCATGATAGACCAAAGAAACTGAAATTCAACCCAACCACAAGTAATCCACGACTTGATCTGAACACACGCCCTACTACTCTACCTAAATCGACTGGAGAAGCTTATAGGAAAAAAAACCACCAATACAAATCAAACCAAGGATCGCAAAATTAATGAAAACAAATAAGTTAATTAGAAAAAAAACCTGTTTGCACTGAAAATTAGAACATTACCAAAAGGGCACTATTGAAGTTCAAAGGCCGAGAATTAAAGTCAACAGGATGAAGGTAACATTTTTGAAAACTAAAACTCAGGGCGCTGGATCTTGCTCACGGGCGTGTCTGCTGGATACTTTAACTGGCCCAAGTCTGCCATTGCCAGGGGACCAGTGCAGGGGTAGCAAGATAGCTGGTCCTCAGAGACCATCAAATGCGCTTGCCTGGCGCCCAGACATCAGAACAAATAATCAATTTGGATAGAGGAGGAAGAGATAAAAAGTGAATGAGCGTGTGCCATAGAAAAAAAAAAAGAAAAAAGATGGAGAAAGGAAGAAAGAGACACTTAAAGAGAGGGGCATATGGATAGAAAAGATTTGATTACAAAAAAAAGTTAGGGCGAGATTATAATTACGACAGAAAGTCATCAAGAAGATGCATACATTAGAAATATATGGAGAGGGTTTAGATATGAGCATACAGATATGGATAAAAAGAGGGGAAGAAGAGAAGATATACATTCATTGAAAGATTAAGATCGTGAAGGAAAGATTCAGATAGAGAGACGGACAAAGCGGAAGTCGAGATATGGGGGAAATAAAAAGAAAAAAAAACCTAAAAACCCATCATCATACAGAATGTAAAAAAGAAAATATTCCGATTGAAATATAGACACATATTGAAAAAAAATTTATTAAAGGATGAGGGAAAAAGAGAGAGAGAGACCAGGAAAAGAATAAGAAAGACAGTAAGGAAGTTCGAAGAAAAAAAAAGAAAGAAAAGAAAGATAGAACGACAGCGAATGAGAGAAAGATAGAGAGAAAGAGAGAGAGAGAGAAAGAGAGAGAGAGAGAGAGAGAGAGAGAGAGAGAGAGAGAGAGAGAGAGAGAGAGAGAGAGAGAGAGAGAGAGAGAGAGAGAGAGAGAGAGAAAGAGAAAAGCAAAGCGTCGCAAAATAGTCATTTTTTGGAAGAAGCCCATTTTATCTCTCATTATTCTAAAAATCTTGGTCTTTTTATCTGAAAAAAAAAACACCCCAAAACAACCCAAAACAAACAAAGCTTCAAAAGCAACAAACAAGCCACGAAAGGAGACGAACATAATTATTGAACTGACTCACTTTTTAACGGATATTTTTTTTTGTAAAATCAAATAAGGGATTTGCCGTGGAAGCTAGTTTTCATGTCCTTTAAAGTACAAAAGACAAATAAAAAAGTAATCAAAAATATTTCTTTCTGGTCTGATCGTATGGGGACCCAGTGACCTCTAACCTCTATCTTCCACTTTGGTTTACACTAACGGACAATAAACGATCCAAATTTAATTAACCTCGAGAAGCTCTAGTCCTTTGCCTCAGGTCAGAGCTACATCAATATTCTGGACTCCACAAAAAACAACAACAACAACAATAACAACAACAACAACAAAAAACAAACAACAAAACAATGAGACAAGACAGCAGCACCCTTACGGAGAATCACCCTACATACCTATTCAATGTTTCCAGACATATCTAATGGAAACTATAAGTACATAATTATCTTAATATATTACAGATGTCAACAGTCTAGATCTGGAGTCACGAGTGTCATTTCCAAGACTAGATGTCAGATCGACAAGATCAACTAACTAGCCCTCTTTGTTAGTTATGTTTTATGATTTTAGCAGGTGGGCTTTAAATGCAAAAATCGAAGTAAATATAGTTCAAATTTTTAGATGTATTCACGGGATATTCATTTTGACCATCAAATTACTTAAGAACAATAAAGAAACTTTTAAACCACAATGGACACGACTTTGTTTAAATTGTAAAAATGAAACACCATTATTTTGCTGCAACTTGATTCTTTCAATTCTTTTTGTAAATCAAATGCTATAAAGAAAAGTTGATAAAAGTGTGGAGGCCACTGGATAACAAGATAAATCTCAGTTGCAATTGAAACATAAACGCAATGCATATAAAATCATGTCCTGAATTGAACGCAATGCTGTTCTGTCGCAGCCTTTTGACCTTATCGACTGTTAGCTCCTGGAATATAGATGGAGTGAGAACGTTTTTTAGATTTATTCGTATTTCCAAAGAAAGAAATAAGCATCAATCTATCCTGCATCCGTTTTGTAACTTTAAATTTTGTTTTTATCACCAATAATATTGTTAGCATAGTGACTAATATTTTTACTTTTTGGAAACCATTTAAGACAATGAAAAAAGACGTAAAATCAGAATGTAGAAACAACCAGGGCCATAAAAGTAAAGGCAGGAAGAAATGTATAAACCTGCTTAGTCGTACTTAAGATCAACTGAAGATAAGCGTGATCGTAGTAAAAAAAAACATCTGATGATATGCCAGAGAATGCCTACATTGTCATCGTCCTAATCTACAAGAATTTGCTCTGGAACTCCATGATTGTGTAACCTGCTTAGCTTTGTACTTCGCGAAGGCACAGGAGGTCGTTCACTAATCTGTGTTCTATGGTGTAAGCACTTAGGTAATTGTAAGTCAAGCAGTTTTTTTTGTCAGAAACAGGTACTTAGTACACTTTATTTTTTCACACTTGAGAGAGAGGTAGAATAGAGAGAGAGAGAGAGAGAGAGAGAGAGAGAGAGAGAGAGAGAGAGAGAGAGAGAGAGAGAGAGAGAGAGAGAGAGAGAGGAGAGAGAGGAGAGAGAAACTATGCAAATTTGTTATGCAAAAGAATTGATTTTTCTAAAAATAAATTTCAAAGTCTCTGTTCGTCTCATACACGTGCCGCTACAAATAATGACTGATTGCTATAGTCTGATTTTCAGGCGAAGGCCTTTATTGGCGAACAAATAAGTCGTAGTCATAACAGGCTCAATAGTACTGAAGTTTCCAATTTTCTAACTCCTCTATCGACCACAGGGTCGTTAAAGCCGACTGTATAAAAGAATCTAAAAAAAAAAAGAAAATAAAAGATACATGCAATTTCTAAACATTTATATGTTTATATCTTATCGTAAAACTTAAGCTAATTTTTCATTAAAGATGATGCTAACATGATTTATAAATGATTGATAAAATTGTTGAGGACAATATAACCCGATTTTGCTAACGCCAAGATGAATTTCGATTATGATAAAACCTGGCGTTATGGGAGGATTAGAACCCCGGAAAGGAAGAAATCAACTATCTTCGTATAGGATTCTGAGACAGACTTTGGAGACGTCCAGCAATTGTGATCTGCTGTGAAATAATTGGGTCACAAGATAACTCTGGATTAAGCTAAATAACAAGATTATAGATGCTCTACTGAGGCATTCACAGGAAGAATGTAGAGGGGTTATGCTGACAGGGACATGGAAAGAGAATAAGGGTGGTTGGACATGAGTATGGGGGGACAAGTTTGAAAGCCGGCCACAGAATGGATGATATTTACTCGACTTGTTCTAACTCTATGAATTCTGGCACGGTTGAAAGACATAAAATGATATGATGGAAGGAGTGGTGAAGAAGCCTTAATCTAATTTTTACCCAATATTCTCCAACCCTTTCGGCGGTACAAAGAAGCATACTTTCGGAGCTTAAGATTTTCATTAATGATGTTATTCAAAATTGAAGGCGTTAACTTCCTCATGCAAAGCTTCTAGGTGAATCCTTTTCAATATTGTCAATTTTTTTTTCAGACTTTACTCTGTCACCTGTGTAGCAATGTAGGACGTTAAGAAATCCACCGAGTAGCAACATGCACAGAACTGTCGGAAACGACTACTGTGTTTGTAGCTTGAGGTGCTCGTTGATGAGGGGTTCGAGTCACTCAAAAGTCAGCCACACGGGTGTATCATAATTATTCTCTTGTTTTCCACTATAAAGTTCGAGTTCGTTTTCTATAATATGATAGATTAAAGATTCACTTTAATACTCCACATTTAATACTCGCCCATTTTACGGTAAGTCATACAGAAGTGAAATTCAAGATAAGTTCAATAGAATGAAATGAATGAGAAGAGGGCATACGCAGTACTCTTTTATATAGAAAATAATGCGCATTAAACTTGACCTAAACTTAATTTCTCTTATGGCTGTGAATATATCAAAGAGTGCAGATTTATTGGCTAAATATTTTTTTCATGGCACCTTTGACTATCAGACAAAACGCGAGCATTTGGACTATTTCTCGAAAATATTTGGAAATATCTAAAGATTTACAACAATTATAAAGTACGGGTGTAACTAACAGATACATTCTTACAGATGCCTGTAAGTAACAATTTTTCACTAACAGGCATGGAACTTTTTCTTTCACTCCAGTAAAATAAGCACCTACTTTTAGCAAAAGAGTTTATAATTATGTTTTTATTTCTTTATTGACTGTCTGATATTCTGATATAACCCATCCGCGGTGAAGTGATCATATGTGCTAGGGGTTAACACACATCAAACGTAAAACAAAACTCCATCAGACACGACTTAGCGGAGAGGATGGTCAGTGGGTAGAGCACTGGACTGGCAATTCTGAAATGTCGCGTTCTATTCGTGATTTAGCATAAGCGGTAGTGAGTTGGATGTTATATAATCAACTCTTATGTTTTGAGACTTGAAAGGCTCCAGATAGAGTATGCTAATATAATGCAATGAAATTGCATTCGATCGCAGCCTGTGGGGTCATAAAAGAAGTAATTGCATTCATCTCCTTTACGTGGCCCTAAAGACTACTTGTCTTGAAAGGGTGCGTGCTCAGTAACAAGTAACAAATAATCCATATTGAAACCCACGAGAAATGAGAAATTGGTATATGCCCTAATTTTGTATTGATACATTGTAGATCGAGAGTAACGAAGAAAGAGGAATGTAGAGAGAGTTTATACTACGAGAGAAAAATGAAAAGGATATGCGGGGAAGGGCGGACAGGTAGAGAGAGTGTGTGTGTGTTTAGGGAGAGAAAGAGAGATAGATAAACACAAAGACACAATGAGAAAGCGGTAATGGAAGAGAGAGAGAGAGAGAGAGAGAGAGAGAGAGAGAGAGAGAGAGAGAGACACACACACACACACACACACAGAAATAGGTGGAGATAAAGAAAGAAAAAGGGTACCCGTGGTGATATAAAGGGTAACAATTAGAACACCAGAAACTACAAGAATAATGAGAGCATTAGAGCAAAAAGAGGGGAAAAGATGGAAAAGAAAGAGGAAGATATTAAAAGATAGATTTAAGAGACATAGAGATAGAGATAGATAGAGAGAGAGAGAGAGAGATAGAGAAAGAGAGAGAGAGAGAGAGAGAGAGAGAGAGAGAGAGAGAGAGAGAGAGAGAGAGAGAGAGAGAGAGAGAGAGAGAGAGAGAGAGAGAGAGAGAGAGAGAGAGAGAGAGAGAGAGAGAGAGAGAGAGAGAAAAGTTCCTGCAAGTCTCTACAAAGCCCATAATTATTCCACAAGTTGCAAGAGACAGAAGAATGGCATCATTAGTCGGAGAAGTAACTGCAAGCACAGATCGACGCGAGTAGCTCACTAAAAGCAGTGACTTGAAAGTAATAGAAATAAAAAAAAAAAGAATATGTCAATAGCCCACTGTTCTCATTAGTGTAAAACCGAGCGCTCGTATCTCCTCTCGCCATCTTACTCCACCTCTCATCAATTGCATTTTGCCCACTCCCTTTTCGGATGCCGCAGCCTTGTTTGTTCTGATTTTATCTCCCGCCCTGGAGAGTCTGTGATATCTCTGTGGAGTGACCCCGCACCCCAAAGCACATATTCTTGTTAAGCAAATACATGCCATTACATGGCTCATCATTTGGTTTTACGACAATGTTTCGTTGCTGAGTTGAACCGCAAATTACCTCTCCAACTGACTAGACGGCGGCTCTTTGAGGGTGAGAAATAGAACCGAGTCCTAATTTGAGTGTTCTAAAAAGGCTTCGCGGTTTGCGATGGAATGGGGAAAATATCCGTTTGTCTGTCTGACACACTCATGCGGATATGATATCACTTTGTTGCACATAGCTTAAGCTTTCAGGTTGATTAAAAGAAACAATAACAAAAAAAAAAAAAAAAAAAAAAAACAAAACAAAACAAAAAAACAAACAAACAAAAAAACAAAAAAACAAAATCAAAAACAAAAAACAAACAAACAAAAGAAAACAAACAAATAAATAAATTAAAAAAACTAAAAAAAAACAAACCGTCAAACAAACAAAAAACTTTACACGTTATAGACAAAACTCTAGTTTTTAAGTTTAGAGATGCATTTATTTCATAACAATGGCATTTAAAATGAAAATTCAATCTCCACACCCTACTATACGTATAACCATTAGTGCAAAAATGATGGTAAAAGTGGTTGCTAGTTAGATACATGTTTCATAGTTGCAAGTGGATAGAAAAAATTAACATATTAAGCATTTTGTACCCTTTAATACTGCTCAGTATTACACTAAATGAGTTTGCTTCATCGTCTTTTTTTTTTTCATTATCTAAGGTGAAATGCGAGATTGAGGCACGAAAGAACTGCTGTTTGGCACATCAAGGGCGAAAGAAAAAGAAAATAGTGAAAAACTCCCACAAAATGTGAATTTCGAAAAGCACAGTGAGGATGCCAAATGCAATATTTGTAATCATTATCGTCAGAATCACCCTCAGGTGTTTGGTCTTAGGCGCTCTTGAACTCTTTTCAATACACGGATACCATAAAAAGTAGAAGTCAGTCGAAGCGTGCCTCTCCATATCACCTGAGCAGAGTGGAGTAGGGTTGATCATCACCAAGATAGAATCTTTCCAATTGCCAGAATCTACAATGTAATATCAGGGTTCAGAAAATTTAATAATGAACTCTGAATGAAAATTTCTCACAGAGTTAAAATTAGAACGAAATAGTTTTTCGAAAATCATCGACAGGTAGACGATAATATGACACTCAGCAAGATCCATGGTTTAATTTGGAAAACCACTATGTTTCACTTTAAACCAAGAGTTTTCAAAGTCCTAATTTACACTACATAACAATTTATAATCTCAGTCATTTTTTCCCTCACTATTCAGCTCTTATTATGAATTATGAAAGAATTCATGGATAATAAAAATTATAGTTTTATCTCATCTTCTTCGATGTACGTTATTCGGGTTTGCTCTCTTAGTTTGCTAAGTGCAGATCTTCTAACCACTGTAAATGATAAACTGTTGATTGAAATTCGAAGAAGTTTGGTTGAGAAAATTAACATCTAAAACCCACGAAATAGTTACGTAGAGGTTTAAAAAAATCAACACTTCCTTAAATAATTTTTTAGAAAAAATGAATACAATTATTAACTTACATCGATATGAAAGCAAACAAAAACATACTGAGGTTAAAAAAAAGGTGAACTAGCAAAACTATTTAAAACATCTGAAACCTCATGATTGTATAACTTTGTAGGATAAACAAATTACTGATAAGGGCAAAAATAACAAGAACATTATTCTGCTATTTCTATGAAACATCATAGAGTAATTTCTTTTTATCGCGATGGAACTTTTTATGAATCCAAAAATAATTGAAACAAAATACAGTGCTTAAAGAATCATAAGGTCCCTTATGTGATTACATTATAGAAATAAGACCATCGTAGTCAAAACTTCACAGACTAATGCTTATTATTAAACCCTTTCATGGATCATGGAACATGCTTTTTTCCTTCATTTTCAACCAATTTTATTAGATAGTTTTAAAAATATCTGGAAGATATATCATGCTCACTATGATAAATGGTAGTTAAGAACATACAATATTCATTGAAAAGTAAAATAGGTAAACATTTTCAATACTTAGAAATAATTTTTAAAAAGTAGATTAAACTTGAAAAAGAAGAAAGGAAAACATATTCCGATTAACTTATTAGATTAAGAATACATGGGTACTGGTGGTTGAGCCGTAACTACATACTCCCTGATTGACGGTGGAACATTCCCCCTTGAGTTCAGTTCCCACTCAGCAGGACTTAAGGCCTCACATATTTAGTTACGCTCTGCGCATGGGAACTTATTCTTTATGCAGAAAAGGCCTGATATATCCTTGCTAGAGTTGGGCTATATCAACAAACAATCACACAAAGATACAAAGCAAACTAGAAACTCTAATTTTGAATTAATGGTCAAAATATAAACCAAAAAGAAAATGGTATTTTTGTATGAACTAGTATTTTTACCCAGTTTAAAAATTCCACAATTCTCCTCCATACACTTTTCCCCAAAACCATTTTTAAAGATGCAACCGCCATTAGTTGAGTTCGACGCGAGTTGCTCTACTCATCAAACAGGGTGCATGGCAAGAATGCCGCACCCCTAATGCTATGATAACCTGTCTTAACACCACGGTATGGTAAACGATTTCACCTCTTGCTACAGCAGTTATAGCGCCACTCTTGCTTTAGGATGCTTTAAATTTATCCTTGAGTGTGTTAACATTAAAGCTAATTTTCTGTTTTTGACATCGAAGAGATTTTAGTGTTTTTGGCTCAATGGCGGCCACAAGGTGCAAGATGTTTCAGTGTGATGAACGACTTAGCAGGCTTCTTTAAATCTCTAGCATTATCATAAGGGTTTTTGGATTTAACTTTAACATTCCATAAACTTTACCACATTTTGCAGGTGTCACGGATTGATTAGTCAGTTACAAAGATTTCAAATTTAGTTTGTTTGTAATAAAAACAAACAATTATTCTTCCTAAGAAATGTCTTTAATTTATGAATATAAGGAACCACTTGAAACATACATATTTTTTTCTTATTTTTTCTTGTTATCAATAACACATTTATGATTCTCGGTTACTCCCTTTAGGAAAAATCTTACCTCGTCCTCTTTAGTACATATTTAGTATGTTTTGTTTCTTTGTATCTTTACTTTTGATTTAATTCAATTATAATAGGTTTATTCTAAATATTAAAGTTTTATTCCAATAAACGTTTAAAAACTTATTTTCCTTACGTCAATCTCATCATTCCATAAAATATGGTTGAAAAACAGAACCATGGGGAAAAAAGGAGAAAATTTAATGATTTTTTTAAAGAAATATTACTGGCATCAAGAAATTTTCAATCTCTCTCTCTCTCTCTCTCTCTCTCTCTCTCTCTCTATATATATATATATATATATATATATATATATATATATAGAGAGAGAGAGAGAGAGAGAGAGAGAGAGAGAGAGAGAGAAGGGGGGGGAGGGAGGAGGGAGGGAGAGGGAGAATACAAAACCTTTCTATCACAATTCCTTTAAATAAGGGCAGGTACCGATATTCACAATTCTGCTCTTTCCTTACAAAAACAAACAAGCAAAAAGCAAAAAAAAACAACAAAAAAAAAAACAAAACAAAACAAAACAAAACAAAAAACAAAACAGACAAAACAAAAAAATTACAAACAAACGAACAAAAACAAAACCAAAAGAATTGAAAAATGAAAAACAAAAACAAAAACAACAACAAAAAATAAGCTATCAAATCAGCATGAAGAAATTAAATGAAAGAAAAACGTTTGATATCTTTACATAAAGATTATAGAAGAGAAAAGAATACCTGCTTACAAGCTTATGGGTTAACCTGATGGTGACCCCGTTATTTTATCTTTCACAGTGTTTACTTCACAGTGTTTACTTCACAGTGAGCTTTTAACGCTGTGTCTCAGAGACCGCCCATTCCATAATGACATCATGCCATGTGATGGTAACTAACGCACACTGGGAAAGGCTCAGTGCACACTCTGACCATAATTCCCATTAGTTCTAATAAAAAGGGAAGACCATAAGATTTGGTAAATGGTGCAATCTGCGCTGCAGCCAGGTAAAAATCTGCATCTTTCACGCCAGGTTTGATTACATGATATGCCATACACTCAGTGGCCCATGCAGACCATCTGTCGTGAGGTGGCACATTGATGATTATTTAATATCCGCTTATGGTTAGAAAAGTGCCGGGGGGGATGATATCGCAAGACTAATGTATAATACATCAGGCGACCATATCGCGAACTAGGGCCACCTCAAAACCACACAGTAATCGGTTACATATGCAGCGGCATGCCTTCTCGCTGCTGTGACTGAAGTCCCGCTGCGTCCATCTAAGCAATGCGGCCAAATTGAGGTTAATGAACGACCGGTAGCTGTCCTTAATCTAACCGTTAAAGAAGAATGATGAGCACCCAGGGGTGATGGGTGATGCGCTGAGCATGCGCTGGGAGATCAACAGGACCGTGCCATGAATTAATTGCTTCAATCTTGTGTTAAGTCAACATTTTTAATATATGAGAGTATCACACTGAATACAATGATAATTCCTAGATCTACTGTCTCTACAAGGGTTCATAAAGATAAGTAAAAGTATTATGTTAAGTAAATGTAGTCTGTCGTTCTACTCAAAATGCGATTGGCTGAAAATCTATGGTAGTGCCCTTCTTCTACAACTTTTTAAAATCTAATCAAGAGAAAAGTTAAAGCATTTAGTTTTTGTAGCACAGCCAAGTAGTATAACTCTTTTTTTGTGAACTTGTATTCGGTGTCAATATTTGTTGAATGTTATGTAAACCTTTTTCAGGTTGATGCGTCGTTTACTTTGCAGCAGGCCATGCGATATCGATATCCAGTAACAAATTAAAAATAAAAGATAAGAGAAATTTATAATATTAATATAAAAAAGGACAAACAATATCATTAATATTTTAGAGATGACGATAAATAGATCCGTGCTACACCCTTCTTTCCAAGTAACACTAAATGCTATATTCGCTGTGACAACAAACAGCGTATTAAGATTAAATTGTAATTTCAAAATGTTGCACTTTTGCCTTTACGCCCTTTGCGGCTGATTCAGAAAAAAAAAACCCTAACTAACGCTTCATTGTATTTGCAAACGTAGCTAAAAATGAACAATGAATAAAGGTTTGTATATTGATCCCTAGAGAGCAATGGGGAGAAAAGCTATGATGTTACTTATGATTCTAAACAACCTGAGAATAATAGATTCACCCCTGACGCGCCACGCGTGCCACTTTTTCAAAGTTGGATTGTCCTAAGTCACAGAGTTTAATGCTGCACTTGGATCACTCTTGTTGATGAGGAGCCATGTATATGAAATTTGTGTACTACCAGTTATTAAGCGTTGGAAGAGGGACTGATGTGATGAGTTTTTTTCTCCATTATATTCGTTGTCGTTTTTAAACTCTCACACAGTCAGTTACTTGTAGATGAATTCGTGTCTTTGAGGACCTCATTAATTTTGTTCTTTGCATTATTCCTGACAGAATTGTGAAACATCTCCCTATGGTCGTGGACAGTGTTAAGCTATCAGAAAGCTACATAAAATAATTATGTGAATGACAGTAAGAACTATGACACGGTTAGATAGGATGGAAATAGTTAAAACAATCAAGTGACATAAAACACAATGGCCATTTTACAACGGAATGGGCTACAAGGACGATATACAATCGAAATCCCTTTGTGTGAGATAAAGCAGATGTTAAACGCCTCTTCCCCTCTGGTTCTGATATTATCGGAGCTGTACAGGACACCCGCTGGGATACGAGATCTAAACTAATCAATCAATATGAAAGAATTGAATCATCCCTTACGTGAATCCCATACCCTCCCGCAACCCCACCCTCACTCATCTTGTCACCAGCCACCTCTTCCTCCCCTTACCAGTCATTGTATCAACTAAGGTGCATGACTTGGAGTTAACAGAGCAGATTATTTGCTTTACAAGATCAATCACAGAAACAAACCCTCACACGATTAGAGGAGAACAAGTGAAATTTAATGACTTTGCCTCTCTCCAATACAGACCGCCTGAAATAATGCGCCACGATTTTTCGATAAACTGCAGATCACTGAATTGGAACACTTTACTTCTTAATTGTTCAACCTTTCCAACCCCCCCTCCCCCTCTCTCTCTTTCTCTCTCTCTCTCTCTCTCTCTCTCTCTCTCTCTCTCTCTCTCTCTCTCTCTCTCTCTCTCTTTCTCTTGTTTTTGTCTCTCTCTCTCATATCTCTCAATCTATCAGAGCCTTAGATAAAGAAATTAAAAAGAAAATTGATACATTATGATTAAATAATGTAATACCTTGGCCAGTGACAATGAATCACTTTATTTTGTTCAATCTGTGACCCAGGATTAAGCAGTAGCTGACTCACTCTGAATGACAGCTCCATGAACCGTATGAAACAGATATTCGTTTCAAATCGCGTAATATGGCCTCTTTGAGAGTGAATCACAGTGGAAATGTGATGAAAACGGTGACTAACTTGTAAGATAATCAATAACGTCGGATCGTAATATAATTGTGGAAAGCGAGAAAGTGTCTAAGGTAATTTTCATTTGCTGTTAAGAAATTATTGCATTATATTTTAATTAACAAAAAAGGACTATAATCAATTTTTTTCTCTGGTGAGAATTCACATCAAAAGATGAATGAACTACTGCTTAATTAAGAATTAGATTAAATGGGTTCTAGAAAAAAAGACAAGGAATATTATGAATTATTTATAATAATCATCGTTACACACAAGAACTAACGTGCATAAATGTTTTTCTATTATCTTTTAGGGTAAGTTATTATTAGTACTAACATTGAATAAGAAAGAAAATAAACCCTCTAAACTTTCTTCTAAGAAATTCTTCACAGTAGACAAATGCTCATTGGTCATAAGTAACTTTGCATCCGGAATACTAAGAAAATGTGTTAAATAAAGAGACCAACCCAACTGCGATTCTTGCAAGTGTAATTCATTTCCGCTAAACGCAAATCAATGTTTCTAAATGAAAATCGCTTAACAGCAAAACATTACCTTATTGTATCACTCTTAAACTGAGTTTTCCATCGTTTTTGGTTCCAAGTTTCAATTTTCCACTATCGCTTAAAAAACACGGCACATGAGTGCAGCTTCAACTTTGCTTTCAACAGCAACAACAACAAAAAAATCAATAATTATGCATTTGCCTCCCTTGGTTGTTAATAATAAAACGAAAAAAAAAAATTAAAAAAAAAAAAAAAAACAACGATGATCCCAGAGCGCACTTGTTTAAGAGTAATTTAATACTCTATGATTCTCTCTAGCGGATTTTTCACGAGTAAAACGGTTGTCCGTTCCAATCAATTTTCAAATCTAGAGTAGCTAATATTGTAGATTTCGTTTAAGCAGTTTCTTAATGTGTTTCTTTAAACGGATTTGAAGAAGTTAAGACAATAATTTTGACAAACCAAAGCAAAGGCGGTGAAATCTGACTACTTCATTTCCAACCTGAAGGAATTGAGGTGCTGTCTAAGTGCTGGTAAAAGTGGAAAGGTAAACGTCAAAATTATATCGGATTACACTACCAATAAAAATGATGTGTTATTTTAAAAGCTACATTTTGTTAAATATAAACAGAAACGCAGTCTTAGAGCATAATTTATGTACCTCTATAACCGCATATTATATGCAAATTCATCTCTGGAAAATAAAATAAAGTCTCATTATCAAAATCAGAATCCGTTGTTTTATGTTGCAATAGTTCTAACTTAAGTCGCAGCAAGTTTTGCTTAATATAACTGAATTATATAGTTAAAGTTAAGGAAAAAATAAGTCAACAATTTTAAGCAGCAGAACATTTAAGTAAACCGCATGTCCCCAAATTGCTAAAATAAAATACAGAAATAAAACTTCCATATTACATGCATTAGCTCAGCCGCTATAACAAGCAGCTATAAAACTACTCCGTACAGCATCTCATACCAAACTTAAGCAAAGAAAAGATAAGGACAACTGAAGGAAAGAACAGCTATTCAATGTTGCGGATAAGGGTTACATACGGCTTCAAAGACATGAACATTTCACCAGGAACAAACTGTTTATCTCGCGCAAATGAGCTTCTTTTTGTTCTCTTCCTTTGTTTCTGTTGACAACTGTGATCAATTTTTAAACACAGCGCCTTGCTCCAAGGATCTGAGGATGTAAATTGCGATGCTAGTTTAATGAGGGTAAAAGCTACTGTGTTCTCTTTAAGATCGTAAGAGTACTAAGATTTGTAAGAAGCACCACGGTGCTGTATGAACATCGACGTTTACGGAACTTGATTAGCGCAAGTCAGCCTTTAACTGTAGTGATCAATAGGAAGGAAATGAAATTTTAAAAAGCCTTTTTTAAATAAAATGTGGAGTGTGAAGCAAGGCCTTGGATATATTTGATGGTGAGAATTGAATATCTTTAACCTCTTTTGCAAGAATCACCTGCTTTTCAGTTAAATGGCTTCTTACACTTTTAAAGAAGGCACCTGCTGACTTTTTCTTTGTGTCATAAATCACCCCTACAGACGCTGACTGGATTCTTCGTTGGTCCAATCTTTGTGACAAAATAGCTTAATCTTTATTTCATGCAACGTTCACAAAAAAGATGTATTTATAAAAAAAGAAAGGTTATTTTTTAGGCACGGAGCAACTTAAGTTACTTTTTCTTCTTTCTTTTTCATTGTAGGTCACCACTAACTCTCTGTCCTTGAGGAGACATCTGGGCTCGATCGAAGTAACTCCGTTGTCGATCCAGATTTGTGCAGAGCGTGGTAATTATTTAATCACGGAGGCCTTTTCCTCTGTTCTCTCTCGAGGAAGGCTATCAAATGCGAGATCGATTCCCTTAAGAACGGATTGATTGTCAAGAAACAAAGATATTATTTTACTCTTCAGCTTTGTCAGGGTCGGCACACTCAGGGCTTTAGAAAACCGAGAAGAAACTCAGAGCGTTATAAAAAAAAAGAGAAGAAGGTTGTAGCACGGGGCCCCTTTTACAAACGATTGACATAGGACCACAATCTTGATTGTCAAGTCTGCCTTCGTGAAGTGGTACAAAGATATGGTAGGCTGAAGTAACTGTCAACCATTAACTGAAAAAAGAAAAATTGCCTCACCTAGCCAAGCTACTTTAGGCAAATTTAAAAGACCTAACAAATTAATGTAAATGTCAGCGTTAGTTTTAATAGCATGCGGCGTTCCTCCTTTTTATTCCTCAAAATATTTTAATGTTAACGAGGAAACGAGTCCTGAAACCAACTAACAAACATCCTCGAACATCTAGATAATACTTGCGGATGTAATTCAAATTTGTTTAAGACATTTAATATCTATAAACTTAAACACTGTTTAATGATATTTTCTACTAGTTTTTTGACTTTCGTATTTCAGGCTTACAAAATGCGTCCATGCTGTTCAGCTTTATGCCACTAGCAACAGGATCAAATCAGCCATGTGAATGGATTTAGCAAGCCACAGATTTCAGGTTCATTTGCAAGTCATACAGCATGTTCAAAACTAAACAAGTTCAGATAGCCAATATATCGGTAACCTCCACCGCCATAAAAAAAAAGAAAAAAAGAACAACAAAACAATAAAAAAGCAAAACAAAGATTAATATAGCAGTGGTATTAGTAGAGGTAGTAACAGTATTAGTAGTAGTAGTAGTAGTAGTAGTAGTAGTAGTAGTAGTAGTAGTAGTAGTAGTAGTAGTAGTAGTAGTAGTAGTAGTAGTAGTAGTAGTAGTAGTAGTAGTAGTAGTAGTAGTAATAAAAACAATAACAGTAATAATGAAACAATAATAATAAAAGAAAGCAATTTCATCTCAACCCACAAAAAATGTCGCGAATTGATCCATGATCCGCTTATAGGGATGGGAGGTGGGTTTTTTCATTGTTGAAGTTGGAGCGTAAGAAACATTCAAAAGCATATAAAACACCTATCAACTGAAGTAAGAATTGGCAAGACAGGCATACGTGAAAAGTGAAAGGGATATAGTTGCTTAGGTCATCCTTGTTAAAAGTGCCCAAATCATCTCCGCCCAGTTTTTGGAGAACATCGCAATCACGAAAGACAAAACCTATCAATTTTCATCATAAGTTTCCTTTTTTAGTCTGTGGAAAGTGCCGGAACTGAGGCCATAGAGCACATATTTCATTCTTCGTCATTCCATATAACTGTCACATCAAAGATCTCCCCAGACTTGGTTTATTACCAGAGAAGATTGCATTTATAGAATCTTGCTTGTCATTACTATGGGCTGCCGATATTAAATGGGGGCCGAATACTACAAAATGCATTTTTCTTTTGTGCTCCACGTAGTGCTATATAAGGCATTTTTTAACAATCAATCTTAAATTAACCTCAAACAATTTGGTCCAGTTTCAGTAGGACATAAATAATGAGACGGATGGACAATTTTCTTCCTTTTTATTTTTTTTCAACAGCAAAATGCATATTTTAAATAAAATATGAAAGAAAATCATGACCAGATCACTATCTTAAAAAGAAAAGTTCTTTATTGCTGAACCCACTGACCTGTGCGCAGTGATATCAGAGACTTTTGTCTACAACAATTCACCCATAGGTCTCTTAAAGAACAAAGAGAATGTTGCGTGTTTTGTATGATTTCGACAGTAGACATTCAGGCAGATGCAATATGCCAGGTTTGATAGACAGGCCTTGATTGGATATTCAAAAACTGCCTAGAACCATACGCTCCACTGAGCACAAGCATGATTATCTCCTCTTGGAAAGAAAGTGATTTCAATCAATCAATGTGGTTTTTAAAGCTATTGAAATAAAGTGACTCATGGCTTAGAATGAAGATTTTCAAGGGAAATCTTTTCTGCGCAAAAACAAAACAAAACAATTTGTCACATGAAAATATTAAATAAATGGTGTAATTTTATGAGTTTCAATGAAAAGACCCAAAACCTGTTGTCGGCTGAAAATAAAAGGGTTCAAAATCCATAATTTACTAAGATTTAAATTCATCTTGTTGTCAAAACGTGGTGTGTCAAGAACGTGTTCTTTAGCATTATCTTGAGTAAATTAAAAAGACAAAAAAGAAACTGCTATTTTTTATAATTGTAAAACTTATTTGAAAGATGAGCATTTCACAAAAAGTTTAAGTTGTAAGAATTGTTTTCTTTTTGTTGTTATGATTTTTAAAGTATCATTATGTTATGAATTTGTTTTCACAAGCTGAATTAAAATATGAATGACTTGACAATGACCGAACGGTTTCACTTGAAATGAAACAGTGTTATGACTAAACTGTGTTACCCAACGCAAGCCTTTATTTTACCAAACGATATGACTTGATTGTTACCAAATGATTATGACTTGATTGTCACCAAATGATTATGACTTGATGGCTACCAAATGATTAAGACTTGATTATTACCAAACAATATGGCTTGATTGTTACCAAATGATTATGGCTTGATTTTTACCAAATGATTATGACTTGATTGTTACCAAACGATATGATTTGATTGTTACCAAACGATATGACTTGATTGTTTCCAAATGATTATGACTTGGTTATTACCAAAAAATATGGCTTGATTGTTATCAAATGATTATGACTTGATTGTTACCAAACGATATGATTTGATTGTTACCAAACAATATGGGTTGATTATTACCAAACGATATGATTTGATTGTTACCAAACGATATGACTTGATTGTTTCCAAATGATTATGACTTGGTTATTACCAAAAAATATGGCTTGATTGTTATCAAATGATTATGACTTGATTGTTACCAAACGATATGATTTGATTGTTACCAAACAATATGGGTTGATTATTACCAAACGATATGATTTGATTGTTACCAAACGATATGACTTGATTGTTACCAAATGATTATGGCTTGATTTTTACCAAATGATTATGACTTGATTGTTACCAAACGATATGATTTGATTGTTACCAAATGATATGACTTGATTGTTTCCAAACAATATGGGTTGATTGTTACCAAACGATATGATTTGATTGTTACAAAACGATATGACTTGACTGGTTCCAAATGATTATGACTTGGTTATTACCAAAAAATATGGCTTGATTGTTACCAAACAATCTGGCCTCATTGTTACCAAACGATATAACTACATTGTTACCAAACGATATAACTTACTAGTTACCAAATGATGTGACTAGAGGATTATCGAACGATATTACCATAGTATTACCGAACAATACGACTCAAGAGTAACAAAATGCTTTGGCTTGAAGGTTCGTATTTGAAATCTATCAAATATAATAGCTAGAGGGTTGTCGAAAATTCTGTCAAATCCACGTTCAAACTCTCAGGCTGTATTAAAATATAGATATTCAAAATAAATAAAAGATTTGCACCATGTGTTTTATTGCGTGGGGATGAAAGAACATTTTTTCCTGCTTTTGTTTTTGTTTTTATATTTATATGTCGTAAATACAACATGCATATAGATCCCACGGTTTGGCTCCTTTGATCCTTTTGAATCTATCTTGACCAACCCGATCAAAGGGTATTTTTAAACCTAAACACTCTTTTAATTTTTCGTTCGGTTTAAAGTTTTATCTAAGCTCCATGGTGAAAATGCGCAGTGGCGTAGAAAACTAGAAAGAGACAATGTTAAAATCCTAAGATATTGGCCATTTCAGAGATAATTTCCGCTTTTTCATGGGCCTATAAATCTGGATTGGTCAAGAGAGAAAGAATCTTGTGGTAAAAGAAAAAGTACGAACTTTACGTTCTGAGAAAATGTTTAATTCAAACTATGAATTAAAAAGATTGAATATCAATAGAATCCATTTAAAGTCAAAACCTTCAAGGGAAACTCTTACTTCTACTCAACTCTCTTTGGCATTCCTGTTTTTTTTTCTTTTTTTTTGTTTCATCTTATATTTGCGATGGTTAATATGAACTCTCCTTTAAAGTAAACTAATTTTTGCGGTCCCGAGGTGTTGACTTTATCCACATTCCACTGTAACCGGTAGAGTGAAATGAGCTCATCCTGAGTGTCTTCACTATGCTGGTATTTAAATTTTTAACTTTGCTAAATATATGAAACTAAAATCTTTAATCTCAGTTAATTAGTATGCAACTTATTACCAGTAGTCCAATGTCCCGATAAATGTTACCCTCAATTCCAGGCATATCTGTGCCGAAGTATGCTGCCGCATTGCCTTATACATGTGTTGAGTAGGTCTGAATGGCATGATTAACGGGCTTCAACAAATATGAAGCTACTGCGTTTTCATGAAGTTTCATTTCATAGCTTACGTTTTGAAATCTCTGAAATATTGAGTTTAAGGTCTGAAATGATTTTTCTGAATTATTAATATAGTCTTGCGTCCCAAGGCAAATTATCATCAGCTTTCGGTTTAATTTATTTTCGATTATAAAAATTATTATCTAATGATCACAAAACTAATAGACGTCTATTGTCCACCATAAATCGTTATAATCAAGAGCACATCAGATGACGACATGCCCTGTGCTTTCAACATCGAAACTAACTTCACGATCGATGTCCAACACACACAAGATGTTTCTGATGATGTGTCAAGTCAATCTATTGATAAGCAAGCAAGGTTCTGTCATTGTGAAGAAAGTAAAGAGATACAAAAACTTTTGAAATTATGCGAGAGAATGTGGAAAAAGAAGGATTCTGATAAATGCGGAATGGCCATTTTGCAAACCTTGCTTCGTCTTACTATCGTTGGTGTCCTAATTCATGTCTCGCCTTTTATAATCTACTTCATTGGTCTCCTCCACAACTTACATGCCTCAGATGCTTAGCTTGATTAAATAATTGTGTAAGGTACAAAAACTGACACCTTTTAATGATGAATGATATTAATGAAAATTAGTAAAAAATTAAGCTAAAAAAATTAACAAACCAAAAGAAAAAAATCCTTACTCTTCTCATTGAGAAAAAAAATTATAGCGACATACAACACCAGGAGGCAGTAAAACGATATCCTTCAGCAAATGTTCAAGTAACCTGGAAACCGCCTCACTGCATATGCAAGGTAAAAGAGGTAGACTTGTTTTAGAAAATCCACCAATAACATCGTATTCCCATTCTAGTACGTGATTGAAAGCTTTGTTCTGAGTGCACTTTAAAAGAAATGTAGACACTAAGGGAGACTACATCAGAGTTAAAACAAAGATCGGGTGACTGTGTATTTCAGAAGTAATAGCCCTTGAAAATTTTCGACCTCCTTCAATCGAAGGCCGAAACTAGAAAGGCGTTTCACTACATGTTGAACTTCGATTTGGAAAGCACATGTTTGAGGTTTGGTTAAAAAAAAAAAATCACATCCTCGATCGATAAAATAGTAGATAAGGGTGACTGTGATATAGTGGCAAAAAGCAAGCTAATCCAAAAACACAGAAATAATCTTATCTCAGTGAGCAAAATTAACACATCGTCATACAGGTCGGTAATGCATGGGTGAGGACACCTGTACCATCCCTGTACTATCCCAGATGGCTGTGCTTGTACCCACCCAGGAGAAATCTTAGGGAAGGACACCTGTGCATACGTATCAAGTTTTGGTTGCTGTCTATTTTTAACTATCATATCAATATCGTTACCATTGTAAGGTATTTAAAGATTGTGGTGACTAACAAAAACTACTCAGAAATAACCAAAAACGATTATTTTTTTTAGGATTTGTGAAAGCCTAGTGGGAACTAGAGTACAGACTTAATTGAATCTGATAAACCTTCCCTTTGGATATAACTGTATGTAATATAAATTTGTATTATGTAATTACAGCCTAAAAAATAATATCCAACCAAGATACAATCTGTGGAAAAAAACAGCTTTATATTAACAATCTGTATCAATTTCGTATCTTTGCGACATGTGCTTAAAATCCAAAAAAAAAAAAGTATGTGTATTTTGTAATGTAATATCTCTCTCTCTCTCTCTCTCTCTCTCTCTCTCTCTCTCTCTCTTTCTCTGTGTCTTTTTTCTTTCTTTTTTTTTACTTTCAAATGTTATATAAATCTAATAGCAAGCACATAAAGCAAATAAAAAAAAATGGTAAAAGAGAGACGCAAAATGCAAGATGAATCTTAAAACAAAACTCCAAGTGAAAATTACAGAAAACTATAATTTGTAAACAAGAAATGCGAGAACATTTTTTTCGAGGGTTGCATAAAAAGTTTATTTACAGTTTCAGATGTTTTGGGTGTTAATGCAGTGGAATCTAGAATCTAGATTTTTAGGAGGCTGATCAAAAAACATAACCGATGGAACCGCATTGTACACGCTAGGCTAGACTAGGCCATAAAGTATGCACTGGCACAGAGACAAGCGGGTGAGGGAGATAGCGGTAATACTAAGTAATAATAGAGAGTATAGATGTATCTGCCCTCTCTAATACTAGAATCTAGATCTAGCCCAAGCCGCAGAACTTTTTTTTCCGTGTTGACTGGCGAGGCATTGAAGCGTAACTTTGCAACATCCTGCCCTTACTCTGCCCAAATCTTGCCCTGCCCCGTAGCTTAAACTCTTCAGCACTTCCTAACCCTGCACTACCCCTGCAGTCTACAAGGTCGAAGGAAACAATTTGGTTCAGTTTCAATGCTGCAAAGATAATTTGCATTTTGCTAAACATAGTTACAGAAAAACTTGTCCGTGACTTGCTATTGATTTTGAAGTATCCAACTTAAAGCATTAAAATCATCAAGCATACGTATTATATGTCATGCTATAAAATTACTGCACCTTAATAGCACCACTGTTGACAGCTATTTATATCATTAAGTCTATGTTATAGGATTTTTTGGAAGAATGTGAATTGACGAAGCATACAATTAGACAGAGACACACCACTTATCTGATCTGGGATATGAAATGTTGGAAACTTCAAAGCTCTCCTGTACGAATTGTTTTTATCTGCAAAATAAAACAAAAACGAGAAAGCTTAAACTAAAACACGTAATCGCGAAACCAGTTGGCGAATTGGTGTAGTGCCTGGATCAGCAATCCATCAAAAGATGAGGGTGTGGGTTCGAATCCTGGCTCTGTAAAAAAAATAAAAGAAAAAGAAAGAGACAGAGGCACCAGAGAGTCATGTCCTAGGTGTGGCCCGGGCCCCTTAGAGCGTCATAAAGTCAGGGCCGATATACTTGCTACAAGGGGGGTTTCTTCTAATTCTCTGAAGACTCTCCTTTATCTATCTCCCCAATGAGTTTCTTCCTACATAAAGTACTCCCTGATTCAATTAAACGCAATTACAAATAGACTACAAACCTATTGCAAAACTTAAAGGCAAACATGATGATATGGTGTTTTAGCTTGAAATTACCGCAGGATCTGTAGCTTACTCATTACATATACTAGAAATATAGTTGGGAATGTAATTGAAAAAAATAAAGCATTATATTTTATAATGCGCTAGTAAACAACAACTTTACTCTTTAAAGTATTGAAATTTATAAAGAGAAGTAAAAGAGTGGAGTAGTAGGAAGACGGTGGTAATCGGTGACAATCAAATCTCAAACTCAACACGTCTTCATGCCGAAACATTCTCTTTAGTTCATACACCTACACTGCAACACCGCCTGATTTTATGACTACGTCACTTTAAACTTAAAAAAAAATCCACAAAATTGAATCCCATAGCACTGGGGCAAAATCTTTTTGTGCCTTTTCATTTCTATTTCTTTCATTTGGTTCGGTGTAAATATGAAATTAATTTTGGAAACGCCAGTGGAACCAGGAAGTCAATTTTTGTAGCTGCTACACAGTTGAGATCTACGCATTTTAAATCTTGTACCAGTTGAGAAATTCTATGTAAGCTTAGTGCTAGCCCTTCTAAGATAACATAAACTTTATCTGTTTATATAGATTCATTTTGAGTCTGACAAGGGCCGAGTTTGAAGACAGAGTCAGACAAAATTAATTTATAGCTTTTCATGATTCCGCATGTTTCATAACGAAATTAACACATTAATTTGAAGACTTATAGGCCTATCTCAGAGGAAACTGATCTCAGGAAAGTCAAAAGATGATTCGTGTTTTACTGGATTTGTTTATAATTCTCCTGTTTTCATCTCAAGGTTTGACAAATTTATATGCAATTTCCATCTATTACACTTCCTGTAGTGTGTAATGGCACTGTAATGATTGAAATCAATACTATCACTGGCTTGATATCACCAGACTTTCCTATAAGACTGTATTTAAACTATTTTTGTATGCAACAGTTTAAAAAAATCACGGAGTAGATATTCAACAGAGTATAATTATGATATACAAGTATAATCATGCTTATTCATCTTTTACTTTGCGTTTTTTATTCGTAGATCTATTTATAGCTATTCTTATGGTTTATAAGTAATTTATGTGATTTCCTTCCTACGTAAGTAAAAAAAGGCAATAATGTTTTTTGTATTCGTTGGAAATTTAAAACGCTTTTCATAAAAAGTGGCAGAGAAATAAACCATAAGGTTTTATCACATCATAATTGTTTAACGATTCAAAGACAACATCAGTTAAGTTAAGGAAGCCATTTTACAAAAATTAAGGTGGAAACTTAACTTTTAGTGCTTAATAGCATAGTCTTACGCTGTCAATGTTATCCTTATCTGGTTCTTGGTGGAGAACTTGACCTGTATCACTAACCCACCCTCTGATATAACCAGTACTAAGAGTGGACAACACATTTTGTTGCCGGATAAAGATACCTGGTTGTTAATAAAGAGAAAAACGCGGGTTTTTCTCTCTCAGGTAAGGAGGAAATGGTTGACGGGAGTAGTCATATTGATAATTTAAGTACAAAAAGATTCCGCTATAAATCTCCGGATTTTATATCTCATATGTGAGGGAAGCCATAATTATGGGACCGATTTTTTTTAGTTTATTTTCTAAAGTTACAATCATAATTAATAATGGACGTTATTTATAGCATGACTTTAACATTTTTTTTCCTTAAGATACAAAAATAGATGCATAGCTTTGAAAAAAACTTTTAGCGCAGAACCATAATTATGGGATATAAATTTTTAATGTAAAATAACTGCAATTCGAAACCGACATTCAGTTTTAGATAAGTAAGATAAAATTTGAACACAACCCCTAAGAATATAAATTGCTTTTTAGGGCTACTGTTAATTCACTCATCTTTTTATCTGCAATTAAAAAAAGAGAAAACAAACAATAAAACCCCATCAATTTACAGTTTTATATACCTCCAACTAACTGTTCAATTTACACGACCCTTCTTATAATACTGAGAGAAATCATGCGAAATGTTAGTTCACACATACAAATGTGCTGCTTATCCGCACATACAAATTTCAAGAGGAAAGGACACAAGATCTTTATTTTTACAACACAAGATCAACAGAGAAACACGTTTTAAGATCCAATTCGACTCTCCAGCTATATTATGTCACTAAGAAAAGCGGAATAGTCAAAGTTAGCTTGATCGATCATAGCAATAACTGCCAAAAACTTTTGCTTCTACTCTCTCAGTGACCTTTCAATGTAGTGAACCTCTTGAGGAGGGGACGCAACTCTCTCTGTCCTGTCGGGCACAGCTCTGCACACCAGCCTCTATCGATGTCAGATGGCGTTTAACTGAGAGTACAGGAAGGACAAGGTTAATCTCCACATGTGATGAAACTTTGACCTGCAGTGGCCAAAAAAAATTCTTCTCCGCCATCATCGGTCCACCTGAAAGTGGTTACTACCAAACAAATCTGACTATTGAAAAGGTCTCATTAACTGAGCCCTTCAACAATGAGGGAAGATGGTTTTGTGAATACTGTGGCGCGGAGCATACTGCTTGTGATCTTTTAATATACGGTATGCAGTTAAATTTGAAGAGCTCTTAATCTTTTCCTGTGAAAAAAAATTCATTCAAACAATTCAATTAACTGTCGTACTATCTTTCTATCTAGCTATCTATTCATCGGTCTATATAAGTGTTTGTCAAACCATCCATCTTTTTCTATCTACCTGTCTGTCTACTAATCTACAAATTTATCTCTCTATCTGATTAATCCAAAGAGAGCACAGAAAGAATACTCAAATCGTGAATGTCATGAAAGTATGAAAATAAAACCTTATAATATCTCAAAGCTCCTTTAATTGAGTACTTCACCCATTTTACTTACTTGAAATGAAACATCCATCTATCTAACTGACTATTTATCTAATTATCTGTCTATATAATTATCTATATATCTATCTATCTCCCAACCTAATTATTTGCCGCATAACACAAAAAGAAATGAGTATGTTATATTTAAAATCTGATATCTATAAAATTTACCTTTTTATCTATCCATCTATCTATCTATCTTTCTGTCTATCCATGTATGTATCTTGTTCTGTTTCTCTATCTATATGTCTCTCATTCTATCAAACCAAAGTCGAACCACACAATCTTCGTCGGTAGTTCTCAGTCTTCTGCTTTCCCAACAGCGTTGACCAGTTCAAAGCTTTGCCGACCTCGAATATGATTTTCTTGATTCTCTTTCTGCCGAGGTCACGCCCTATGTCATCATCATCCTTCATCAGTGAGCGACTTCACTGAACCTTGAAGCATTCTGCGCATTACCCCTTCCCCAAATAATCACTTGCCCAGCTCTCCCAATAAATTAGCCTATGTATAACTTGTAAACGTCACTTTCTTTTGTACATTTTGACGATGCCGCATGAAAAGCGAAACGTTTGTACAATAAATTATTAGTTGTTTTTTGTGCTGTTTTTTTTTAAACTTGTCCCGTTATTCTTAAGTTGTGTGGTTGTTCCTTCTAAGCCTTTGTATTTTACTATTTACAAATATTGAAACATGCACTCGTCCTTATGAATCCTTTGTAATAACCAAGTAGTCAAAGTGAGGTGTTTTTGCCTTTCTTTTAGATTCCCTCTTTCTCTTTCTCTCTGTCTCTGTCTCTATCAGTCTGTCTGTCTGTCTGTCTGTCTGTCTGTTTGTCTCTCTCTCTGTCTTTCTCTCTTACTCTTTACACAATTTACTCCAGGAATGTTGCTTCTCCTTCTTGTTCTTCATCTCAGTCTTGTTCTTGCTCTTCTTGTTCTTGTTAGTGCTCCTACTTTTCTTTCATTTTACAAGCTCTGAAATCTTCTTTTTAATACTCGGAACTCATGTTAAATTTCTATGTTAACCCGTTTCAACGCTTGAAACTATCATGATAAAATCAAATAAAAAGACCATTTCCTTCCGCGCTGCATGTTTGGGAAAGGCTGTTTTCATTCCGCTTTGCACCCTTTCCTATTCGCAGTCAGGCCAGTGAATCCCAAATGTCGTGCCTCGGAAATCTTTGACAATTCAGGCGTTTTGTCTCAGATAAACGTCACCTGCACGGCTGATCGTGTCTATCCGGAAGGAAAATGTGTATTTCAGGTAAAGTTTTAGAGTCCACAAAAATGCTGAATAGTATGCGATTACTAAGTTGAGCCTCAAAGAGAGGGAAAAAAATAAAGGCAATGAATTGTATTCATGTCTCTAATTTATATTTATAATTTTTCGCCTATATAGGGATTTAATTCTAGGACTTTTTGTGTTTGAAAAAAAAAAAAAAATAAAAGGAAATGTCAAAACGAGGAAGATTGAGTAAACTCTTATATTATTCTCAAGACTCCTTCTATATCATAGCAGAAACAATTTTAAAAGCATTCAAGTCAATCAACGATTACTTCAATGTAACGCGTAAGATCATTCTGCATATGCGTTTTTATTCCTCCCACTCCTCTTCTTTAACTCCAACTCCCTTTTTCGCCGTTTATGTAGGTAGCCCATGCAGAAAAAATAAAGGAAAAATTAGTTATGTACTTTCACAACCTAGTTAAAGATCCTTTAAAGCTAAACACTGTGCAGGTATGAACGGAAAATACTCAGGGAACTTGGAGCTGACCAAAAATTTATTCGTACCTGCATGGTAATGAGCATTTGAAATAATTACAAAGAGATTGGAATTTTACAAAACTAGCCGACCTTTTTAAAGTCAAAAGTACACTCTGAAGAGGTCTAAAAACGATCTCTATTAAGTTTGTAGATATATCATCATGCCTGCAAGCTTAACGCACATAATTCAAACGAATTCTGTCATTTTTTTTTTAATTTAACCACAGACATTTGCAAAAAACGGTAGCATTGTTTACCCTGACCAAACAGAGAACTTCTGCAATAATCGCATCAATGTAGGAGAATTTCATGATGGTGAGAACAGGATTCAAGCCAAGTTCGGATCCAGCATACAACCTAACTTTGACGCAATTCAGCCCATACCTGTTGAACCACCGATTGAGCTTCGTAAGTGTGTTTTAATGCAGGCCGTAAGGTTGCCTTATGAAAATGGGAGTAAATCGAGACGACTCCTTAAATCTTTCAGTCGCAAAACACAGAGCATTTAATTCAGACCGGAGGGCTCGAAAGGGAGGAAGGGGGGTGGGGAGGGGACGGGGCGTAAATCGTATAAAAATCATCCTTGTCAACTTTGTTTTTTTTTTCTTTTTTGACGTGCACGGGTAAACTTTCTTAACTTTTCGAGCACCTTATTCAATGAAAAATCAGTTACAATGTATGATAACACAGTACGTAGTAAACTTTTTAATTTTTTTTTTATTGATCGGTTAGGACACATAATGAAAGAAACCTAGGCTTGGTACACTTTTTTGTCGATGTTTAAGTAGATTAATCTAAACCCGTAAAATATGGGAAAATTCCTGCTCTATTCAAAGCTCTTTATCACCCTTTGATCAGAGATGCCAAAGACTAGGCTACGATGCCCGGGCTATCCTTACAGAGACGGATTCTACAAAGGAGAGACAGTGACCTGTCAGTGCCAATTGGAAGAGCCAGGAAAACCGAAGGGAAGACCAATGTGGCTAATCAATGGTGTCGTCCAACCTACACTGCAAGACCTGTCTTCAAGCTTCAGTAAACAAAATAGTTTAAGCCTTCCTTTTCAATTTCTTTCAAGTATCAATTGCTTACTAAATAAAATACAGACTTCGATGTAAGTAAATTTAAGACTAAAAAACCGTTTGCATCCAAAGCGCGTGCGGCACTGGCTCAGTTTTGTGCTGGTCCTGTACTGTGGGCTGTGGGTATCTTTGAAATATCTCAATCAAACATCTTTCGAATAAATTGATACGTAGTATTCACATGATGCACGAAAGTTTGCAGTGTCTTGCATGGTTAAATTAGAGACACATATGATCGGAAATCATGTTCGCCTCACTTAGTCTAAAAAAAGCTGAAAAGTCTTAAGCTTGCAGAATCGAAAAATAATTCAAAACCTTATCACTCACTGTCCATAGAATAGGAATAAAGTATATGTTGAACTTCCCCTGGATTATAGTCTCTTATAAGCAACTTTATCTCTTGAAGAACCCAGATGAATCTGACTATATTTATGAAAGAAACTTTTCCGGTTAATGAATACTAGTTGGACCCAATAAACATTTCCAGAAGACCGGAAACAACACAACTGGGAGTCAGCATTTCTAGAATCACACATTTGTACAACAGACACTCGTAGATAGTATGCCTAGAATCTACTTGTCTTTTTTGCTAAAAAAGATAATTTGGAACGATTAGACCTAGATTGAGCATTAATTAAGAGAGAAAACAAAACAACTTGATATTGGTTGAAATAGACGGCAAAACAATCAAGACTGCACAAAAAATGCTAGTCAACCCGAAGGAAAAAAAGGTAAATCTTTCTGCGCGCTACGAAAAATTGAAAATCGAATATAAACATAAGAGAAATAATTTAGAGTCTTTGCATTCTACATTTATTGTATTAGATAAACTTCGGTTTTTATATGTTATCCTTTCTAAGGAAAAACTTGTATTTCAGTGAGTGACCGTGACAGTAGTATCAATTCAATTAGCGTGCATTGTAGGAACTCGATGTGGTTTTGGTTACAATGAGAGGATAAAATAATAGAGTAAATTTGAAATTTCTTCTAAACAGATTAGCTTTTCATCGTTTTTTGCAACCTCTTAAAATGTTACTCAGAGTAAATGATTAAGAAAAATTAAGATTGCTAAAAGAATGATTGTCAAAAAAGGCAAGAGGTTTTGGCTCTAAAAATGTTTTTTACATAAAGATTTCCTTAGTAATAGATCAACAATTACAACACTACTTTTAATACAAGAGGAAGAGAAGTTTATCCCTAAGTTGTAGATACTTACCAACCTCCAATAACATATGCTGGCGCCTTTGGGAAGGGATAACCATATATATTTTTTTTATTTGTGTTTCTCTAGATGATACGAACATATTGGTCTGCGCCGGAGAATCAGCTATAGGTCAAGAATCACCTGGACGTACACTACAAGTTGCTCGTATGTAGATATATTCGATGACTGATAATTATTGTTTTATATTGCTTTATGCAGGCAATATAGTAACTAGTAATTAAATGATTCTATTCTTTCTCAATGTATTATTTTAGATCCCTATAACCGCCGTTATGAACACAAAAAGTGTTCAGTACAATACTTTGTAAGTATTTGATAATGAGCGGTTCAGTTCGATCAATTAATAGAATATGATTTTTTTTCCCGAATTAGCTAACGGCTTTTATTGCAAAGTGAAAGATTTTGTAACTACTATACTGTTAAAAATTTTGAGATTTTTTCGAGGAATAAGGAGTTTAAATCATAGAGGCAACGGATGGAAAAGATCTATATATGATGCTGTGGTGAATGCAGACTCCATAGATAAAGCAACAAAAAGCGGAATATACGTTTTGACTTATAAAAAATAAATAGAAGATTGACAGGTGTCACAAACAAAAGGAAGAGTTATGGAAAATAACAAAGATTGAGAGAAAGAGGGAAAGAAAAGAGAGAAAGCGAGATAGATATAGAGAAAGAGAGAGATAGAGATAGAGAGAGAGAGAGAGAGAGAGAGAGAGAGAGAGAGAGAGAGAGAGAGAGAGAGAGAGAGAGAGAGAGAGAGAGAGAGAGAGAGAGAGAGAGAGAGAGAGAGAGAGAGAGAGAGAGAGAGAGAGAGAGAGGATTGCCTTGTCATATAATCATTGAAATAAGATTAAAATCTCACAAAATTTAAATCATAACTTTTACCATACTAGTCTTGTGGTTCTATCCGATCTCTGACGCCCGTAATAATTTGTGATATTTTACAGATCTCCGACCTGGTAATATAAACGTAACTACTGACAATGAAGGCGAACCTGTGGAGGCTTGCTGTGGTAATCCTGGAGTAGCTGTGATCTGCGAGATAGCCAAGTCTCAAGTAAACCCTGCCCCAAAGATAGGCCTTCTAGTCAACGGTGCTCTCAATTCCGGGACGCGACAAGCAACAGAGCACTCAGAGGTTTATAGACGAACACTACGTTTTCGCCCTGAAGTTGGAGGGATCTATCATATCGGGTGTCGGATAGAGAATTCCATTTTTTCTGACTTGAAAGAAGACAAAATGGTTGATGTTACCATTTACAGTAAGCAGCTCTCTTGGATCGAATTAGACGCACACGTGTACTTAACAATGCATGTCCTTTTTTATCTCTGCTTTAGTCAAGATTTCTATCTGAAATCTTAAAAGCATTTAAATTATCACCAATTGCCTAATCAACTACATTCATCCACTACCTTATCTGCAAACTTAAACACAATTACATTTCCGAAAGAATTATCATCATTAGCAGCAGCTAGTTTACACTACTACAGTTGGAGGAAACACAAATTGTTATTTCGACTACATATATGTACTTCCTCTCGCCTGCTACTACTACTACTACTACTACTACTACTACTACTACTACTACTACTACTACTACTACTACTACTACTACTACTACTACTACTACTACTACTACTACTACTACTACTGCTGCTGCTGCTGCTGCTACTACTACTACTACTACTACTACTACTACTACTACTACTACTACTGCTGCTGCTGCTGTTACTACTACTACTACTACTACTACTACTTCTGCTGCTGCTGCTATTATTATTATTATTATTATTATTATTATTATTATTATTATTATTATTATTATTATTATTATCTTCACCATCATCGTCACTTCTTCTTCTTCTACTACTACTACTACTACTACTACTACTACTACTACTACTACTACTACTACTACTACTACTACTACTACTACTACTACTACTACTACTACTACTACTACTACTACTACTACTACTACTACTACTACTACTACTGCTACTGTTGCTGGTGCTGCTGCTGTTAGATGATGTTGACGAAGATGATTTTGCCTCAATATTGGAATCTATTCCCTTCCAGGTCCCGCACAATTCAAGGATTCTACAAATATAATTCAAGAGTACAAAGTGAGCATAGACCCAAACAGCCCAGCCAATATCAGTACAGTTATCACTTGTTACCCCCCATCACTCAACTTCACTTTGTACAAAAAAATAGCAGATACCATGCAGATTGTTGATAACTTTCCTGTACAATACGAAAAAACGGCGATATCCGTTGGAACCGTCACAGTTTCGATAACTTTGAGCTCCGACTCTGATTTGACCTCCTACGATCTGGCCATGACAAATGGCATTGGTGATGAATTGCACTACTTTTTTACGCTAGTAGAGGGTGAGTTTACGTTTTATATGAAACTTACTTTTCTATTTTAAGATATAACAGTTTATCGAAGCATCTTGGAAAAAAATCACATTTCTTTACATCATTTCAATCGCATGTAATTATCTTGTGAAAAAAGTTTAAGCAGAAAGTACAGATTCCCGAGGAGGCACAAAAGCCTAAAGTAACCTAAAGCATTTTACTCCGGTTAATCAGATAATGTGTTTAACAATTATACTGAACAGAATTTTTGTTTGTGGTTTCCGTGAGTCCCCAAAAATTAAACTGGCTCATGAGTGTATCAAGAACAAGTTGTTTAACAGCCTTTACGAAGAAAGCAAAGCCGACTCTAGTTTTAGGTCTTGAAGTGCTGAATCCGATTCCAAGCGTATCCTCTACTCTACGGAGTTGTGTTTCGGATTGATTAATTTTCAGAGATTTGCAATGGATACATTTGTATTGACTTTAAGAAATGTTAAATATAATAATAGTCCCAAAATAATAGTAAATGGAAACAATAGAAAAGAAGGCCTAAACGATGTTTTCATTTTAGTGGACACTAAATTCCATAACAAGATCGGACCGTTATCAAGACACCACATTGAATACCTAAGAAAATTAAGGTAGACGGGCGTCTTTTTTGTATTATTTGTACACTTAACAATATAGACAGACTTCGTAATGATGAAACTAAAGATTAAATTTTTTGAAACGAAACCTATACACTTATCGCCTTTTATGATGTCCTTGCAGAATGACGTTGCTTTCTTGCATCGGTTAGCACCCATTTGCATCTTTTGTTAGGCACCTTTAGAAAAACATGCCCTTCCACCAGCTTTGCCGTAATCTAGAGATGAATCCGCTCGGCCCAGAGGACAAAGACTTTATCCTTGGCCGCTAGCAGGGCTTAATGCTCGTATCCAGGACTGGCCAGTTAAAAACCTTTTAAGATGTATCCTTCAATCTTTTTAATAGAAGCGACTAGCCACACCTTCCAAAAATAACCCTGTTGGGCAAAATGTGATTCCCGCATAAGAGGAGCAGAAGAGCACCCACACATCCGGTCTTCCCAGGCCTTACATGTTTGTTGAACTTCAACTCAGCATATATCTTTGTCGCGGCTGCTTTTGTGTCCGTAGAATAATCTGGCTTTCGACAGCCCCTAATTGGCAGACTATGTTTTGAAGTAGATCCTGTTCCCCTTTATCTTGATTATAAAACTTGTCTGAAAGGCTAGCTTCACAAGTTTCTGCACGCTCCAAACCTCTGTAACTTCAAGAACAATCCGCCAAACTAGATTTTGCCAAAATTTAGAAAAATGCTTCCTGTTCTTCATACTTTTTTTTCAACGGTGAGTTTTTTTTTTAAAAAAAACCTGCTTGTTTCTCAGCCTTCTTCCATTGATCGGGTTGAACATAATTTCTATTACCTTGCTTATCACGGACACAACCGGTTAAGATTCGGCTTTAAGAAAGTCGACAATCTTGCCCTATGATGCCGTTCCGCTGGTCCTCGTTCGGTAAAATAGTCCTGGCTCGCCCTTTTTCGCTCTGGACCTGAAGTTGGAGAGCATTCTCCTAATCTTAACCCGTCTCGACCTGGGTCTTTTCGAGTCTTGACATCCCTTGTGCGTCTCCGTGGCCGGAGAACTCCATAATATGAAAGATTCGGTTCGGCGCACACGTACACGGATAATGTCTTATCATATATCCTACCTACATGCCTACTAATTTTTTTATTCGAATAAAAATAAGCAGAAGTTATAGTTTTCTTCTTCTAATGATAACTTTGTGCAGACACAGACCTTGATCTGGTACCAATAATTGCGGGGTGCGCAGCGGCTGCAGCAGTGGTGGTGATTATCGCAGTGGCGGCAGTGGTCTGCTGGCGATACAGGAGAAGAAAGGGAGACATTGACACCAGTAAACCGAGCGGTAAGAATGTATATTCTGAGTTAATTCTTTACAGCTTTGAATGACGGTGCTCTTCTAAAAATATTAAAAAGAAAAAATAAACATTCATAAAGATCCACATATACCATAAGCATGATTGCCCGTTCAAATGAACTACATTGAAGAAATGGAAACTTCACAAAAATAACAGACTTATACATATCCTTCAGAGCCATTCAGCTGCGCTGAAGAAAAGCAAACTTTACAACAATGAAATGGTAGGGAAGCCTACCTCAATATAAAAAAAAAACAACAAATTTTTCAACTATAATAGGTATATTTCCTCCAGAGCCATACAACAACATTAAAAGAAAAGGAACTATACAAAAATTATAGAAATATATATATCCCCCAGAGCCACCCATAGTTAAGTTTTTAAAGACATAGAACCTTGAGATAGTGGAGGTCTTCTCACATTGTCATGACATTTAAATGAAGGAAACATCTTAAACTAGAAAATAAACCAAATTTGGGTGCAATCTTTTAAGCAGCCTTCTTAGCAGTTTATCTCACATCTCCCTCGATACCATGATGTGGTGGTGATGAACCATTACAGATACAATGTAGTGCTCGACCTGATGTGGGGAATAGTGCTCTCGAATAAAATGTAAAAAAAAAACAACAAAAAAAAAACCAAAACAACAAAACAAAATAGACAAAAAAAAACCGTCCATCAACTGCTCAGCCAATATTACAGAGAACAAAACATTTTAAGGCTCAGGATTTAAAAAAAATTTATTGGATTACCCTGGATTGCTACAACTTATAGTTATCCTAAATATAGTCACAATCTGTGTAACTCATTCAAGGTAAAATCATGAGGAGCAAACTAATAAAAGGGCTAAATTTGAATGTTTCTACGGTTACTTTGAGACAATTAGTGCATGTAGTCGATATGTAAGACATAAATAGTATAGAAGTAGGAAATGCGTGAAAAAGAAGCAGAAGTGGTACTGAAGCTTACATTTCCTACCGCCGCTTCAAGAAAAAAGACGATGAAGACAGTGTTGCTCTTAAAACACTGGTCAATCAAATCACTGCTACATGTACTTTCCTGTACAGAACGCCATGTTTTCCATGACGCCTTTGTCAATACAATGGAGGATATGCATATGGTTCATTATAACAAACTTGGCAAGAAACTTTGATAAATTAATTACAATGAAAATATAATGAAATTTTAAGAGCATTATTTTAGCTTAAATCCATAACTCTCCTTTATTTTTTGTACCGCGTGGGACACTGATCTGGTCAGATAAAAAATTCAGTAAACTTCATCACTGTATGCTGACTGGTTCTGGAGGAGATAGCGGAGTCAGGAACCGAACTTTCATTTTATAAAATAGATTCGCATACCATTGTGGATGTTTGGATGGTTTTTTTTTTTTTTTCAATAAATTACATAAACGCAGCCGTAGATTTTGGTTTACATTTTCATAGTGAAAAGAGAACATAACATAGCTCAGTGTGTTGTAACACAACAGGGAAAGTGAAATCTTATATTGATATTAATTTAGTTTATTATTACTTTCGTATTTCTAAAAGTCAATTCATCTGAATTTTTGTAGAACAAACCGCTGCTACCGGAGAGGACTGTGAAGATGTTGAAAGTACCTACAATTTACCACAGGACCTTGAATCAAAGAAGGAGACTGAAGATACAGTGTATTTAGAACCCGACGGCACCCCTCCAAACGTCAAACTTCCAATCCCTCCTGAACCAAAAGTCGGCAAGAAAAAAACTGGCCAAGAGGCTAAGATAGCGAAGAAGACAAAGGTGAATGGGAAAAAGACAAAGAAGAAAAAGGGTAAAAATGTCACCAAAAGCACTACGGACAACGGCAACCAAGACTCTCAAGTACCACCACCAAGACCACCACCACGAAAAGGCCAGGAAGAGGGAGAACTGTACCTGAACTTCACCGTGTTGGAGCCTGGAGCTGTCTATGACGCGGCCGAGCCATCAGATGATGATGCTGAATATCTTGAAATTCAGGAGAATAACGGGAAAGTTTCCTCAAGTAAAAATGCAGATGAGGAAGAGGATAATTACTACTCATCCGTAGTTGAAAGTGGCGCGAAATAGGATAATTTTTAAAAGCAGATTTTCAAGCTCAAATTTCAAAATGAAAAAAAAAATTGTTTAAAGAGAAAACAAATCCACAAAGTTACGGCAGTATTTTCATACCACGTGTTCGCACCCTTTATTTCTTTGCTTTTTTTTCTTTCCTTTATGTTTTTCGTTTGAGTTAAAATGGTGATAATAAGCCCAGTATTTGATTCAGAAGCCTTGAGCATATTTTGGGGTATGAGTGCACGCCTTTTTAGCAGCAGCAGCAGGTCTTGTTGGCGGGTTGGAGTTCTGGTAGGGCTTACTGTTTGTGGTTCCTCCTTACCCGATGGGGGCTTAAAAGTTTGATATGCAGTACCTGAGATCCGTCGGACTATATCAGACAACAAAACAAACAAACAAACAAACAACGCCTAGAGAATTGGCAAGCCGATATTCTTGTTTGAGTTGAAATCCCGACTTTTGTATACCAATAAGGGTCGGTACTTAGCCGTCTATTTCGGGAGAATTTACGTAGGAGCTGTATGTTAGAGCGATGATAAAAACACGCATTCTAAATAGTTGTTCTTGTTTGACTGCAGACATGCTTATCAGTACTGACATAGAATGCGCTTTTTATTTTGTACATATCTAATGATGAATAAACAACCACTCTCGAATATTTGTACACATCAATGTATCAAGATTGACTTTGTAAGCTTAGCTTATAATTGATCCAACCAAAATGCAGGACAAAGAATCGTCTTTGTAATATTCTACTTATTCATTACTGTATGTTTTGACTTTTTTGGTATAGATATTTTCTTTTCATACTAATATAATAAATATGGAACATACTTTACTTGCATAATTATTCACGTACACTATACTTTATTTTATTACATTACATTCAATTACTATTCTTAGATGTCTCAACATATTCATTCATCAAAATTTGACACACTGCATATATATTTTTTTTACTTTTAAAGAAGGCGGTCAACAAATACCAAGAGAATTGAATTATGAATCCATATTTTAGCATCTTTACTTTAACACGCCAAGTAACAGCGTTCTCACCAAGCAACCTTAAATATTCAGGTTCATTGATTTACCTAAAGAGATCAGAGGTAGGCACATTTAAATAGAAAAGATTGCATAATGCGTAAACAACAAAAGGAAAATCGTGCTACAAGAAAATTATAATACTCCAAATTACTAATGTTTCCAATTGCGTCTGATTGTTTTTCAACGTCTATTACCAAGTGTCGAATATAATTGTCTTTATTAGAAACAATTTATTGAAATCGTAGGTCTTTACACAATTATGTATCAGTATGCGTATCAATATGAAAGAATTGTTTTAACGAAGTGGAAATGAGAGTTTAAAAAAATGAGGGATGCAAAAGAAAGAAAGAGTAAAGTTGGCAATACTCATTTGAATATTGAAAGGAAAAAAATACATTTAAAAAAAGCCTTATAAAAATTTTGTTGTGTCATCCACCGTACGCTTGTATTGACAATAAATATTTATGTAAATATATATATATATATATATATATATATATATATATATATATTATATTGCTTTTGTTACTGAATTGCTTTTAGCATTCATCGTCATCTTCACCATAAACACCATTATTGTTAGCAATACAACTTAATTGGTAGCAGTGTTCATATTTATGTTCTATTTTTTCTCACACTTTATCTTATAGAAACATTTTTTGAAGAATAAAAATTCGAAGGCTAGTTTTATGTAGTACTAGATTATTTTTTTATATTTTTTTCAAAACAATACATATGCTTCACTTATATTTTTTTTTAATTGAAAAACAATGCATTAGTTTAAATCTGTTGGTGTGTCTGATTTTCAATCGTCATCGTACTACTTACTTACTACTTAAGTATAACAATCCATCTTTGTTTCGACGACTCTTTCAGATTACATTATAATGAAAAATATTGTGTAGATAATGGTTTACTTTTTGTATATTATTTACTTTACAATTTAAGAGCAAGCAAATACAAAAGCGAATAAACACTTAGGCATTGTCTGGTAAATATAATTTACTTCATGCTTAAGTTATTGTGCAGATTCAGAAAGGTCTAGGTAGTTCTATTTTATTAAGTGTTATTCCAGAAAATGAGCACGGAATTGCTTTGCTCCCAATCTATCATAAAAATTATTATAATTGAGCTATTTTTTTCAACAGTATTATTACTTTGCAGATGCGCTTTACAACAAAAACGTTGATCCAAATATTTTACAGTATTATTGTAAACCAATGATTCATAGAAAGCTCGGTTTCATATTAAGATAAAATATATCTGATGTTGTTTTCTAAACTATTATTTTATGAATGAATTATGAAACATCAAATAATATCATATAGTTTTAAAAAGGAATTAAAATCTCGCTTCCATAGAATATGTTTTGCTTTGTTTTTCATTTTATCTTATTAGCATGAAGCAATTTTTTTTTCTTTTGGAAATCTAGTAAGAGAGATGTAGAAAGAGAAAGGAAGGAAGAGGAAATGCGTGTGGAAGAGAAAGAGAGTGAGAGAGATTGAGTCAGAGAGCGAGACAAAGATGGGGAGAAATAGTGACCGCGATCATTTAATTTTCAATTGCAATTTTTTACTTTATTAAAATGAACTTCATTCTTGCACTTATCATAAGCACGAAGTCCGTGGTCAGCTACAGTCATAAAACTGTGCGTTAGATTCGGGGCTCAAAATCTTTGGCAGATTAGTATCAGGAGTAAATAATTACTACTACTACTACTACTACTACTACTACTACTACTACTACTACTACTACTACTACTACTACTACTACTACTACTACTACTACTACTACTACTACTACTACTACTACTACTACTACTACTCCTACTCCTACTACTACTACTACTCCTACTACTACTCCTACTACTACTACTACTACTACTACTACTACTACTACTACTACTACTACTACTACTACTACTACTACTACTACTACTACTACTACTACTACTACTACTACTACTACTACTACTACTACTACTACTACTACTACTACTACTACTACTACTACTACTACTACTACTACTACTACTACTACTACTACTACTACTACTACTACTACTACTACTACTACTACTACTACTACTACTACTAAGAAGAAGAAGAAGAATAGTAATAATAATTATTATAATTATAGTGACAATGAAACAATAATAATAGCAAAAATAAAACAACCCTTTTCGTGTCCTAAAGAGAGAGCCTTAATTAGTTCTACTTATGCTTTTCTTTTGAAATTATTAACCAAGCGATATTCCTAGGAATCTCGTTAAACCAAAATAGTCTTTATTTCAAAAGACCTAAACCAAATCACGCCCCAGCTGGAGAAAGTTGAAAATAAAACTTTATTGAAGACCCAAAAGTATATCTTAATAGTTATGTTTTTTTTTTTGTGGTTCAAAACCTTAAATACGTTTAGCTTACATTTCTAAAGGTTCAGATATACATGGAATCTACTCAATACAGTCAGTGTAGGGGATGGAATCCTAAGGTTGAAGAGACAGAACAAGCTCCCACACCTGATGCCTAGATTTTCAATGACATTAACACCTGCGAAAAAGGAATTACTGGTCTTTCATCATTCATGTGGAAAACACACAGTATATGTTGCCTTCATTAATGCAAAACGTAAGGCCAAAGCAAAGTTTTAGAATGAAATGTGCAAGAATTTTTTGAGGCCAAAACATTAATACTCTTTGAAGATCTTACGATAGTTATTTAAAAAACCTTGTATTTTTAACAAACTGACTGCCTCTCTTAATGAAACCATTCTTATTTTGATGGGTTTTTTTCTCCGTTTTCAATAAATCTGATTGTCTTTATTATTATATAGTATTAATAAAATTGATAAAAATAAATGTGCCCTTTATATAAATTGTTAAAAAAAAACCCAAAGTAATCCGGCGTGATCAATGATGTTAAATGCAGCAAGGAATTTTTCATCTTGAAGTTTGCTAGAAGAAAATAATTGAAAAACTCCATAGCCACACTTGACTCAAATCTTGTGGGCCGAAGTCTGCACCACTTTTTATTTTTTCTCTACTGAAAAAAAAAAACCTGCTGAAAGTCACCATAGGCTTACACAAGAAAACTGACGTATTGACATGGCATTTTTCTTCCTTTTTCACAAGTTCATATAGCTGAAATAAACACGATACATCGCACAGAGCCCTGTGTTCCCGAAGAAAAAGGACACCCTTGTTTTCTATAATAATCTCAGTTTCTTTGATCTTTATGTACACAAACCTACAAGCGAGTGCTCCTCCCATTCATCATCTTTATATTTGCACGTTTTGCCCAGTAAGAAAAGCAAACAGTTTCGAGCGCCGGATCGAACATACCTTTGCTCGTATTCGCAAGGAAAGAAATGCACTAGAGTCTGTTGATAAAGAAACATGTGTGCTACAAACTACAGATTTCTCAGAGACCTTTTTAGGTCATCAATCTTTTTCTATTCCTTCTAAGATACCTAGTTTTTGCAGGACCCTCAATTGATAAAGCGAACATTTATGTATGGGGACTGGCTAAAATATTTGTCACTTTTACAGGAAACCTGCAACAAGTTTAATGTTAACAGGTTATAGCAGGAAAACATACAATGAAAAAAGTCCTCCTCAAAAGGTCGAAGACTTTCAGGATAACAAAATAGGGTTTGTCTTTTTTAGTCTCTCAGCAACTTTCCACACCAAAATGAAAAACATATTTGTAAGTAAATACAACGAATTCAAACATTAACATAAACTTTACCAACCTATTAAAATTTTCTTCATTTTGACATGTTCTACAAGGTAATTGATATGAATAAGATTCTATGAAGAGATATGCTAATATGAAGTAACACAGCTCTGCTTTTTTTAAGTTTTCGTTATAGCATCGAGCAATATCGCCTGTTGAAAGGAATACTCAAGAATGTCAAAACTCAAGGGGAAAAGAATGCCCTTAAATTGCAGAGTGTAAATATATACAATTTCATAAATATTGAAAAGCATTGTATTTCTGGTTTTTTTTCAGCAGCGTTAATAATTTCAACCTTACTGACATAGCTTTTGTGAAATCATCTTATTCATACTCATGTTTAGATTATAATATTTCTATTAATCTTTTGCTGCAGTCACAACGTAAGTGATAACAAAATTTTCTATTTTTTAAACTCTACAAGAAATATCACATGAGTAAAGACAGAAACGAGTCCATTGAATAAAATAAATATGATTTTTTCATGACTACTATGTGTGAATTAAGATTTTAAAAGGTCTCGTTTCATAAATTCCATTCGGCAAAATTGATTGCAACAGTTAAATCATAAAATTAGATTAAGCATGATTCTCTCATCATTGACTTCGACTGTCAAGGGCATATAGACCATGCAGCTCTTTTCAAGAGAAGTGAAAAAAATTCAATATTTTTTGTGCGATATGTCTTTAATGGCGATTTTATTAGAATAAATTCGTTTTTTTTTTTTCAAATTAAAACGAAACAATTGAGTTTGAAAATCTTTGTATCTCCCAAGTGTCACGAAGAACGCAATAAATTCCATTTTTGAAATTCATTCATGTTAAAATATTTACATATGAGCGATTATTGTACTTTGAAAATAGATTTATTGCCACTAACACCTTAAAAAATATTCTGAGTAAAATGTGTTTAATAAGACAGCTTTATAAAGCATGTCAAGGGAATTAATATAAAAAAAATCACAGCATCACATCTCTCTGGTGGTTACCTTTCTTCGGTTAGAAGCAGTTTGCTACCATGATTTTCACTTTGTACTGTTCTGAGATGTGAAGGCCCTTTTTTTTTTCTTTTGTTTCTTTTCTTTTGCCAAATTAGTGAAGAATCATAAAATTAGATTGAGCGAAACATTAGTCCCTTAATTCTCTCATCATTGACTCCGTCTGTCAAGGGCATATAGACCACTGCGAGCTCTTTTCAAGAGTTAAAATATTTACATATAAGCGATTATTATACTTTGAAAATGGATTTATTGCCACTAAGACGTGAAAAAAATATTGTGAGTAAAATGTGCTTAATGAAACAGCTTCATAAAGCATGTCAAGGGAAATAATATAAAAAAAATCACAGCACCACATCTCTCTGGTGGTTACCTTTCTTCGGTTAGAAGCAATTTGCTACCTTTAGTTTTACTTTGTACTTATCTGAGATGTGTGAAAGCCCTCTGTTTTTTTTCTTTTGCCAAATTAGTGCATTGAAAATATCTATATCAATGCTGTTTACATAGAAGACCATCTTAGTTGCTTCATCCTCCTTCATACAGCGTTGAGGGCCTCCTGACGAAGAAAGATATGTTATTTACAAGTCTCTCCTTTTTAGGAATGGTAAATAGAGCTAGAAACCTCCCCCACCCACCCCCCCCCCCCTCCCCCCCCAAAAAAAAAAAAAAAAAAAAAAAATAACATACACAATCAAAGCCATAGAATATATAAAAACAAATAAATGAAGGTAAGAGCATCGAGGTTTTGGTGTTCTAAAGTTTGACTCCTTTTTTCTCAAATTTTTCTTTTTTCAGCTGCAATGAATAACTTATATGTTATCTCAATTTAAAAAGACCAACATCAAATTACAAACTAATTTGAAATTGCGAGAAATATAAAAAAAATTAGAAAAAAGAACGTCTACTCATGCCTTTTTCGCACCTTGCATATTGAAATCTTTGACAATTTTAAGTCTCCATATGCTAGACACAAAACTGCTTTATTTATTCGAACTGTCTTCTTTTATAAGAAAAAAGTGTTCGTATGAAAGATTTTTGACTTTTTGTAAAATGATGAAATCTGCATAGGTCCATGTTACAGTGAAGCTAAAAAAACCCCGAATACTTAAGGTCGATCATAAAATTAAAATGAAATAAATACTTTGTGGTTTCAAAAGAAAAATAATTTAGAATTTAGTAGTTTCAAGAAAGTAAAATAAGTGTACTCCTTTTTTTTCAGAATTTTTAAAATATAAGTTTTTCTTCAAATAAGGAAAAAAAAAACACTTTGTAGGAAAATATTAATAACTCTATTTAGTTACACGAACCATCTTAAAACCTAAAATAAATGTGAATTAAATTTTCAATTACTATCTTTACTTCCATAACTTTTCCAGCCCCCATAGGCATAAAATAAACTGAGTAACACGGAGATCCTCCTAACAAAAGTGTACAACCATCCCATATCTCTCGATTTGTACCAAAAAGTTAGTAGGTTAGAATTCCTTAATTCAACCCACGCCACACAAAGATTTGAGATAAACGGCGAGTATAAATGTCTTTTATTCATTTAGACCTAAAAGTTTGAGTCAAATAATGGATAAAAGTTTAATTCCACAAGACTGTAACCATATACATAAAAAGCACAATGCTTCCTTTAAAAAAACCCCAAAAACTATGGAAAACTAAGTGGTGATTCCCGACAGTTCCATAATTCGGATTCGTAATGGTGTACGTAGTGCATTTCGACTTCATATGTGAGAGTCGCGCAGCGAAGGCTTATAAATTTTTCCTCTGAAGGAAATGACTTGAAACATAGTACATGTATTCACGTTGCAAGATTAATATGGAAAATTATAGGCACCAGGAAAGGGAGAATTGTGTTCACAAAAGACATGCGACAAAGTTGGACTTTGTTATTCTCTTTCATCTAGAGCATTAGCAGTCGGATTTATTGTCCAAAATTCCGATTTCTGTGACTCTTTATTCTACTTACAAAAGATATACTGAGGGTGTAAATGAATGAATAATAACAATCCCTGTTGCACTGAGGTGGTCGGAGGGGCGATAGTTCTATCGTATTTAGCTTGACTACTTTGGGGTTGGCCCCAACAAAAGGATAGTAAATTTATCGTGAGAGGTGTTTTGGAATTTTGTGTTTTTTAGATTGCAGCAAAAAATATTTACTAACTCCCATAATCTTAATAATAATAATAATAATAATAATAATAATAATAATAATAATAATAATAATAATAATAATAATAATAATAATAATAATAATAATAATAATAATAATAATGATATTAATAAAAATAAATAGTAATAATAATAATAATAATAATAATAATAATAATAATAATAATAATAATAATAATAATAATAATAATAATAATAATAGAATTTTTTTATTATTAAAAATAGTATTACCACAACTACTACTACTACTACTACTACTACTACTACTACTACTACTACTACTACTACTACTACTACTACTACTACTACTACTACTACTACTACTACTACTGCTACTACTGCTACTACTACTACTACGACTATTATTAATTACAATAATAATAAAAATGGTATCAGCAATCACATTAAATGATAACTACATATTCTTTAAAATCCATTCCAATACCAAATTTATCAAGATATGACAGTAATTTTGCTAAGAAAAACGTCAAATCATTCAGTTGATTACTATTTTTAGATATACACAGCCGTTTATCTTGCTCTGATTTTGGAACTTCTTCTTCTTCTTCTTCTTCTTCTTCTTCTTCTTCTTCTTCTTCTTCTTCTTCTTCTTCTTCTTCTTCTTCTTCTTCTTCTTCTTCTTCTTCTTCTTCTTCTTCTTCTTCTTCTTCTTCTTCTTCTTCTTCTTCTTCTCCTTCTTCTTCTTCTTCTTCTTCTTCTGCGATCAATCTTTTTTTGACTCTGCTATATCGATAGTCCGGACAGAACGATGAATTTGATCGTTTGCAGTAGGTAGTTGCCAGGCCCCCAGAGCTTCTTGCTGACTGGAGCTTCTGCAGGCCACACTTGGAGTCTGGCTTCCTCAAAGTAGGAGCAGGTTTGGAGCAAAAAAAAAAAAAATAAAAAACAAACAAAAAAATAAACAAAAAAAAAATAAAACAGTCATATTTGGCGCGAGTTCGATGCTTGCATACCTTCCTCTCAATACTCTCTGTGTGCCCATTATCTTTCCTTTTGAGCAAAGAGGAAGAAAGAGATAGGCTACAAATACAAGGCAAAACGTATCAATAAAAAATAGTAAAGTCATAAACTTAGAAGAGGCATAACCTTGTTCACAAGCAGACGATTGTGTCTTTAAAGCTTTTGATGACACTATGGTCGTTTACAGGCAACCACAGCCCAAAATACATACAGCCTGCAGTCAGTAACGTTATACTCTCAAGTGTAATAAACAAAATGAAAGAAATTACATTTAAGAAAAAATAATAGATGCTGGTGATGTGCACATAAAAATTAATCAAGCTAACTTCATCCTCTTTAAGATACTTAAAGCCATATCACACAGTGAGACTATTGACAAAACAACAGCAGATTTTCAAACATTGATATATGATAGATGAGTACAAGACCTTTTCTAGAAAAAAAAACATCAGTCACAAAATCTTTCCCAAATTACATTTTCTTAGAGCACCATTGTATAGAGTGAATAGATAGATGGGATGTTGGAATGGGCCTACATCACGGCTGCATGGAGAACAAGGAGCTTGTGCATTCTTTCATAAAGAAACCGAAGAATCAACTTCAAGCTTTAAGACACCCAGAAGACCAGCTAAAAACTGTCATGATATCTTACCTGAAACAAGTTTCTCTAGCAGGGCATTGTCTGCTTTCGTGAGCAACCAAGCAGAAAGACACCAAGTGACAATCTGTATGTCTGTCTGAGTGTTCAGTGCGTTTTGTGTCTGTCTGAAAGGTTAAAAAAACGATTCACCTTGGATGGAAAGTTATTTTGGCGCCTGAATGAAACAGCTTTAGCTTTTTTTCAATGACTTGGTGGAAAGTTTCTGAGCTTTTCAAGATTGCATTAACATTCAAGATAGTATTGGTAGATAGATGAGAACAATCAACCGTTTCCTGAATGTTATCTGATTTCCCCTTTAAGAGGTTTCTTGCTGTTTGTCCCTATAATTTAGTGTTCTTAAGTTTCCCCAGTTTAAAAGATTTATGACCCTGCTTAGCTATTGTATGATCTTATCTTCTGTTAAATCAGTCACCTAAGTCTAGAGGCAAAGTTGATCTTGTCAGACCTAGGTTTTCTAAACATGTCATACAAGCTCTTTTTTCATTTCCTGAACGTAAATCCATATTTTGAAACAACAACATTTGATCTAAACATAGATGCAGAGCAGTTTTGTCAAAAAAAAATTCTGATGTCTGTCAGTTAATTAATTTGTTGATCAAGTACTAGTTTCAAAGGGAAATGACTACCGCCCTATTTTATTGTTGATTCCTATAATTGTAAAAAAAATAAATTAAGAACTTAAAAGAATCACATAGTTGTATAGAGCTTGAATTTACCTTTTCAATGATATGACTTTCATTAATGTAGCATTCATGAGAAGTATTTAGTTTCCAGTCAAAACGGCTGAAATTCCAAATAATAATAATTAAAAAAAAAAACAATTTTGCAGCCCTAGAGAAAATTTAGTGCAGAGGTGGTTGGTCGCACTTCAATTCAGTTCCCAAGACCAGGCCCTGCCTGGGGATATCAGTTACGGGTCTAGCTTGTAACTAAAAGTTCAGGGATAGACCGCTGTGTATAATAACCATAATAATACCTTCCTCAACCGGTGAAAAAAATGCATTTGACAACTGATGATGTTCTAGTTTTCGTTTCAATTAATCTTGCCTATCACTATGCTGGATCGGATGTGGCAAGCAATTCCAGATCTTTGGACTTTTTTTCAAATATTTTATATCGTTTCTAATGAGCACTCAATAATTATGAATTGCTAGATGATCAATGCGATCTAGACGGTCAATGAACGTTGATAGAATGTGTTCAAATATATTGGGCCAAGCCGGATGTCACATTCATAGCATTATAGTTTATACTGTAGCTCTCTTTATTACTGGCGAAAAGTAAATTTTTTTTTTGTGATACTGACATGATATTATCTTGGTTTTTTGCAACGTTTTAGTGGTCAAGATGCATTATTCTACGCTTTAAACAATTTCATAAGAGATATGCCAGGAGGATCTAACAACAAACTGTTGCAGTGGACTAATCATCACATTACAAGTGACGGTCACAAGGTAGTCGCTTACGTAGGTAGTATTTTTTTTTTAATTTGAAAGAAAACGTTTTTGCGAAGTGACCGTTTTTTAATTACATCAGCTTAAGGAGAGGAAGGGGGGGTGAGTGGTGGTTGGGGAGAATCTTAGGCCAGCTGACCCAAAGTTGATTCTCAGGAACTCAGAAAAAAAAAGAGGGGAGGGTGGGTTTGGGGTGAAGGGAAAGCTAATGTCAGCTTTGAAAAAAAAAGGAGCTGTATATCTTTGACATTAATAATAAAAAAAAACCACACTGTTTAAATGCGAAAATAGAAAAGTACTAAACTGCTTCCCTGCAATGTGCACCTTTTTTTAATTTGATTCCTAGTGAAACTAGGGTGAGTGTGAGTGAAAGTGAGTAGAATGAAGCAAGTTAGTGTTAACTGCTAACCGCTACATATTTGAAATTCTTTCAGCATTCTGTGGAGATTAATTATTTTACAAATGTAATAAATGATCAAATTCTTTTAGCATTATCCGTTTTGTTTTGTTGTTTATTGAAGCATTACAACTTGTTGGATGGGTGTTGTTATTGACGAACTAAATGTGCAGTGCGTTAACGTCAAAATTGATCTCAAAAGTTGACTCCAGCCAAAGAAAAAAAAAAAGGGGGGGTAGGCGGGAAGATAGCTGACTATATGCTGGCAAAGTGGAGGGCGGAAAATCAGCTGAAAAAGCTGACGTCATTAAAGAGAGGTACAAAAGCTTGCATCAGTTTGATCAAGGTTTAGATTTTTTACTAAACATAAAACAGTGGTGATACGGTAAAGATGACGAGTAAGTTTCACGTTGATCACGGTAGCTGTTCAAATAATTGCACTGATGACATGAGCATTATAAAGTATCAGACAGCTGGAGGCCGACTATTTAGGGATATTAGTCAACAGTTGATTCTGAGTTTTCATTTTGACGACCATAGGGGAGACATGATGGTTGTGATGGTAGTTACGGCGATAGAATAAGGATGGGAACATATAAGATATAAATGGTGGTGTTACTTTTGACTGCTGGAAGAATATATTAGAAATGGTGGTACCAGTAATGTTTTGCTGTAAAGGTTTTCTTGTCAATTATGTTATACGATAATATTCAATGCAGATTTCTCTCTCCCAAGTTTTTATTTTGAAAAGTGTAAATCGATATTTCTCCTTCATCAACAGCTACTTTTAAACAAGGCCTTTTATTCTTTAAGGCAATGCGTTTGAACGACATAGATTCGTGAAATCGGTATATTGCACATGTAAAAAGAGCAGAGGGTTTCGGTCGGGTCATCTGTCATGATCGTGAATTTGGAACAGACACTTTTGGATCACGGACTTAGGAAACTAATTTAGAGCCAGATCAAGGATCGCACTGACATGAGAAGTATCAGAGAAAGAGAGAAAAGAGAGAGAGAGAGAGAGAGAGAGAGAGAGAGAGAGAGAGAGAGAGAGAGAGAGAGAGAGAGAGAGAGAGAGAGAGAGAGAGAGAGAGAGAGAGAGAGAGAAGAAGAAGAAGAAGAAGAAGAAGAAGAAGAAGAAGAAGAAGAAGAAGAAGAAGAAGAAGAAGAAGAAGAAGAAGAAGAAGAAGAAGAAGAAGAAGAAGAAGAAGAAGAAAATGATAACTGTGGCAGTTTGATGGCGATGGTGATGTAGAAGTCGGGTAAAGGCATGGGTAATGAAAGTGGCACCGGAGGTACCAGTTCTGATGGTTTATATAGGTGAAGCAGTGTTAATGACACCGACATAAGTGATAAAGGTAGCAATGATAGTTAAACTTTACGTTAATGATGACATTAAGAGCGATAGCAGAGACAAGGTTAATTGTATCACCAGACTGCAATGGTATAAATCATGATAGAGAAAAGCAATGATCAGTTTTAGCGTGCACATTGTGATAAAACTCCTACCGTCAGGTGTTGAATGATTTGATAAATGTTAAAACTTTGATGTAGTTAATTCATTTTATGACTATTTCAGGGTTTGGTTTTTGACATTCAGGCATGCATGGCAGAAAGAAAAGCTACAAACGATGACTAAATATAAAAAGTCCTATTCTAAATAATATCAGGTTTTATTTCTACACAATCAGGCATAATGGCGCAAAAAAAGTGTAGACCTTTTGTGGCCTGGTCTTCTTTTGAAATGCTTCTTGAAAAAAAAGGGGGCATTGCAAGCCACTAAACAGAGAAAATCTTCTCAGAATAACCTGAAAGAAGAGTGAATGAGAAGTTAAAGAAGCCGCTCAAGGAAAGATTGTGCTTCTCAACAGCATTGTTTCTGTTTGTTTGACAAGGTTGGATGGGCTTGGTGACTTTTTTTGAGCTTCACATTTTGAAATGAAATTGGAATATTGATTTTTTTTTGTATTGTTACTTTTTTCTGATCTGTTTGTTTCTTTGTTCTTTTTATTTTGTTTCATATTTATTTATTTATTTGTTTATTTTGTTTAGGAAGGGGGGTGGGGGGTGGGGAGGAGTTGTCTCCTTGACTGAACGAAAAGATGTCAGAATGAACAAAATATTTCAAACAGAGCACTACGCTTACGAGAAAACAACTAGGGACTTACAGAAAAAAAAAATTAACCATACAAGCTTGAGTTAACTCCTTTCTTAATAGCCATCATTTATCCTTTAAATACATATGCATTGTATGCATTGTTTTTTAAATCATCTGTCAAAATGATTGAAGAATAGATAGATAGAATGAAAAAAAAAAGATTGTAGATAGAAAGATAGATCTATGATAAGTAGAGAGATCGATCGGTAGATAAAAAGAAGGAAAAAAAGTGAGAAAGCTTTAACGTAATCCTTTCTAATATTAATTTAAATGCTATTAGCAAAAATGTTAAAGGCAAGCATTACTCTTTCCGAAATTTCATTCTATCTTCACACATAAAAGAGGATAATGTTGTTTTTTTTTAAATGGAATTTAAATTTAATTTGAGACTTATTCTAAAATTTTGATTTTTCAAATATATTCCAAAACGCCTTCTTCCTGAACAAAATCTTACTGAGCATTTAAACTTTATATCGAATTTGGATTATGAAAATACAGGTAAAAGTTGATTGAGAGGGCGAAAAAATAACAAAAAACCTCAACGCCCTCCAAAAAAACCCAAAAAAACAACAACAAAAAACCAACAAAACAAACATGTTGGACGATTAATAGGATATATCCTAAGCACCAAACTATTTGGACAAAATAGATGATTGTGTAGTTATTGAGTACAATGCGACCGTATATTTTAATTAGTTCTCTCTCTCTATCTACATATATATATATATATATATATATATATGTGTGTGTGTGTGTGTGTGTGTGAATATATATATATATATATATATATAAACACACACACTTATTTTTTATTTGAAGTAAGACAAATAATTATTTTTGTGTGTGTATATGATGTCTATATGCTTGATATATATTGACAAAATAAAATATGTAAAACTAAAAGCTGAGCGCAGGAAAATAATATTTCATAATAAAAATATACTCTAAATTTTGCCGAACAAACAGAAAAGACAAGCACTTGCTCTTACAAGAATACACTGAGGAGGAGCTAAAAATCAGAGACAGTGAGAGCAATAGAGGAAGACAATGAGAAAAAGCGGAGGGTAGAAAGTGGAGGCAGGGAGAGAGAAAAAGTGGAAGAGAACATAAGAGAGCGGAAAAGAAAGAAAAAGATAGATAGACCAGAGAGATGGAGAGAGAGTGAGAGAGAGGGAAAGAAAGAGAGAGATAGATAGATAGATAGATAGATAGATAGATAGATAGAGAGGGGCAGATAGATAGATAGATAGATAGTTAGAGAGGGAGAGAGGGAGCAAGAGAGAGAGAGAGAGAGAGAGGGAAAGAAAGAGAGAGATAGATAGATAGATAAATAGATAGAGAGGGAGAGAGATAGATAGATAGATAGTTAGAGAGGGAGAGAGGGAGCAAGAGAGAGAGAGAGAAAGAGGGAGAGAGAGAGAGAGAGAGAGAGAGAGAGAGAGAGAGAGAGAGAGAGAGAGAGAGAGAGAGAGAGAGAGAGAGAGAGAGAGAGAGAGAGAGAGAGAGAGAGAGAGAGAGATTTGAAGACAAGCCTAGGAATAAACGTAAAAAACGGACAGTAACTAAAAAGGGCATGGAGAGGAATAAAACCGATTAGAATCAATAGTAAAGAACAGGAAGTTACAGGAGGAGCTGAAGTGTTTTGGCCGGAGACAAGAAACCATAGGGCAATGATCCCCGCTTTGATTAAGAAAGTTGAAATGTAAAAAGGCTGAGATTTAAGAAGAGAAGATTCAGATAAAGGACAGCTGAGTCGGAGATATTATGTGTGAGACATCATGTGAAAACTGTTGAGCAAAGAGGAAATTAAGCTTAAAAGCAACACCTGTAAGATAGAAAGATAAAAAAATAAATTGAGGCAACCTAATAGAGAGAGGTGGGGACTTAAGAAAGTAAAAGAGAAAGAAAGAGAGAGTGTGTGTGAGAGAAATAGATTTAGACAAATAGGTAGGTAGATAGTATATAGATAGATAGATAGATAGATAGATAGATAGAGAAAGAGAGAAAGAGAGTGAAGGAGAAAGAAGAAAAGAAAAAGAATAAGAAATGGAGCGGAAGAGTGAAAGTAAAAAAGGGAATAAAAAATAGAGCGAACGATCAGAGTGAGAGGGAACAAAAGGTACAAGAATGAAAAGAAAGAAACTGATTGAGAAGGAGGTCAGAGAAAGAGAGCGAAAGAAAAGGAAAACAAATGATGGGGAGAAAAGGGGATAGATAGATAGAGAGACTTACAGACAGGCAGAGAGAGAGAAAAGCGAGAGAAAGACAGAGAGCGAAAGAGAGCGTGAGAAAGAGAGAGAGAGAGACAAAGAGAGACGCACACACAGAGACAGATAGACAGAGAGACAGAAAGAAAGGAAAGAGAGAGAAAGAGAGAGAGAGAGAGAGAGAGAGAGAGAGAGAGAGAGAGAGAGAGAGAGAGAGAGAGAGAGAAAGGCGAGAATGCAAAAAAAAATTGCAAAAAGGAGGGACAAGGAGGTATATTAAAAGATAGATTTAAGAGACATAGAGAGAGAGAGAGAGAGAGAGAGAGAGAGAGAGAGAGAGAGAGAGAGAGAGAGAGAGAGAGAGAGAGAGAGAGAGAGAGAGAGAGCCTAGAATACAAAAAAAATTGCAAAAAGGAGGGACTATACAGTAGAAACAATAGAGGCAGAGGAGGCGATAAAAAGCAAACAGGAAGAAGCAGATGCTGCGGACAGCCATGGAAAACAATGGAAAACTCGGTAATGATTTATTTGCTGCTTCAACCGACATCGACCTTTCCTGGAATATGATAAATAACAAATTGGCACACTTGTTATTGCTATTTTGTTTCACGTAATACATTAGTCGCAAAACTGCTTACATCACTCTCATTACGGTAGCCAGCCATTCAAGACAAAGCGATATCAAATTCAAGGTAACTAAGATAAGAGAAGATGTTTTTATGGAAGTGCTATCTAAGGACGACCTGACAAAATGATTTGCTATTTTCAAGTATTTGTACACAAAACAAATCTAACTCTATCTAACCAAGGGAGAAAAGTAATTCAAAACAAGCTGAAAGACTGAGAAAAAATATATTTTGTGCATTTTTCTTTAAAGGCGAAACTTGAAAACAAAACCACTCTATTGATAAATTCAAGATTAATACTATTAGCCAAATGCTAAATGTAATGGTCGAAAATGGTATGAATACCAAATACTAACTTATTTTCTATTTTCTGAGATTTGAACTCTAAAATCAAAGTTATCTAAGCTCAAGATGTTTTTTCCCATGAGAGAAGCATAATGTATACGATGTAGTCATTGCAATCTTTGAAAAGCAGCTTTTGTAACTAAATTAAAGGAGTAACAATTCATCAAAACTATCAAAACGTTCGAAGAATGACTACTTTTGCTACATCTAGACATAGATAACGGCATCTGAATTTCGCTTTTAATTAAAGCACTTCGCATTTATTACCTAATATTAAATATCCTTTAGAGCTTCAGTCTTTTCCGTGTTTGAAAAGCTCAAACAGAAGTAAACAGAGTGCTTACAAAAATAATTCTAAGCCTTAATTAGAGCTTTGCAGCTACGAACTAAGAGGAAATCTCCTGTGTATTGGCCAAATAAAGTAATGTTTTTTATTTTAAATTCCTTCACCGTTATATGGGAAAAATCAACTTACGGTGAGATGCTGATGAATCGTTTTGGACTGAAATAACAGAAAAGAAAGCCTTCTTTCCTTCATGATATAATTATTTCGTTATAATGGCCATGTAAGCAAGACTTGATTCTAGATAAATATTCTTGGTGTTTTTGTCCTTCCCCAAGCCAGTTTAGCCGATATTCGAGACAATTAACTCAAATGGTAGCAAGCCTGTCTGTGACTAAGAAAATTAGCAATAGTTCACATGTACTGTTATCGTTTTTGCAGTAAGATGAGTCTCTGGCTACAACATGGTAACCGTATTTCATAAAAAAAAACAATGTTCACAAAAAAACAACAACAACAAAAAAAAAAAAAACCAATGCTTGAGGGCTAACGGAAGTAAACAAATATTTATGAGTAACGTTTTGGCACATTCTCCAGTCAAACAACTTGACACTATTTATGACGGGGAGAGTGATAATTAACAGAAAAAAAAAATCATAATGACACTCACTCTTAGCATCGCTTAAAAATTGGTTCTAAGCAATCGATAAAGCTCGTTCATCAACAACAAGAGGGATCCAAGCTCATCATGAGATTTAAAGACTTACGATAAATGCCTCGAGTTAGTACTTACGACATTTGTGGTGGACCAGAAATGACTAAAGCTTGACTTCTATAGTTATCAGATTGTTTAGAACCATAAGTGACTTCACACTTTGCTTCTCTGTTGCAAAAAATGAGGATATGCCTTTTTTCTTCTTTTCCAATTGATAGTATAATAAAACAAACAAAACTATGACGCTGATCTTTGCGCGTTTGTTTGAATAACGTCATTTCGTTTCTGTTTACGAATTTAACCCAAGATTAAGAAGGCTCGACAAGACGCATTAAACTGCTAAATTAAGTATTTTTAAACAATGTTACTCGTATGAGGACTTTTCTGCTCTCTGAAATTGTAATTTAATTGTTCCTTTTACATACATACGTTCATACATACATACATACATACATATATATATATATATATATATATATATATATATATATATATATATATATATATACGTATACTAAGTTGTTAGCAGATTGGAGAAATAATGCAACCGGAACTTTGCCAAAAGTTTTGGGAACACCATCATCAAAACACGAAAAAGTTAATTATCTAAGAGAGCTTGAATCAAACATGTTACTCTGTGGCCCCGATTCTTAAACTTGTATATCTTTTTTCCCTAAAAGATATTTTTTTTTTAATAAAAGAGAAATGAAAAAAAAAATGTTCATGTTTGTTTATTCCAACAATAACTACTGTGCGTATCTCTTAAATGAAACTAATTTAGTGCTACTGACATCCGCACCTCCCAAGATACTCTTGTGATTCGAAACTTATCAGATCAATAACTGTTTGTTTCTCTCTATAATTATCTCTGCGCGGTTCTCGTCAATGATACTAATTGAGTGATACTAACATCCTCATCCACCCAAATGCCCTTGTGACTCGAAGATCATTAGATAAATAGCTACTAGGTCTGGCATGGAGGTTCTCATATGTTTCAAATGGGTTTATTCTCTTTTTTTTTTTTTGAAAATCAGGTGCGGAACTTTGATTGTGCAAGAACGTCTCACAACAAGAAAAAAAAATACCAACCCACGCAGATCGTAGGTTTTCGAGAAAAGCTAATGTTATGGTTTTGACTCATTGTAAAACCCTTTTTCCTATGTTATCAATCTTTATATGAATTAGTCTTCACTTCTTTTCTGTGAATTTAGATTATGATTTTAGAAAACCACGTCAAATTTCATCTCCTATAGAAACGATTTTTGTTTCTAATCTCGGTTCTAGCATTTCCCCTTTAATTTTCTTTCATATTATCATTTTAGAAAAAAAAATATGTGTTTATTCAATAACAATTATGATACTTGCACAAAAATCAATATAATGTTCTTGTAAATGAAATAAGTAATACTAAAACCATCGTTTACTCAACATAATAATTATGCTCTAGTGACCCGAAACGCATCGAATCAATAATAAGGTCAAGTACGGACGTTTTCATATGTCTCAATTTTCAGCTGATTGGTTTTTCTGAATAGCAACCTTGGTGGTGTAAAATATCTCTCAAGAAAAATATATCCATCCACGAAGGTTTTAGGGACCCAAAAAATACCAGATTATCAATATGGCTCAGTGCAAAGCTCTTTATATTCTCTATTATATCAACCTTCAAATGAATTTGCATTCGCTTGGTTATAAAAAATACAGATTAAAATTGAAGTCAACAAAGTCATATTAATTTTTAACTATCAGAAGGATCTTGATAACCAGGCGGGACTCAAGTCATTGCAGTGACCGGGTAAAATATAATAAATCACATGGCGTGTAACTTAAAATGAGACAGAGTCTTTTCAGAACTGGTATCATCCAAGGTTACATCCAAAACTCGTAAATCACGTAGCATCCAAAATCTATTGAGAGGATGAGAGAATGAGGAAGTAACAGCGGATGAAACGGTGGAAGATAAGAAAAATAAGGAGATTGAGGTCGAAGTTTGATTGATATAGTTATTGTCATTGACAGGTACTGAAGTAAAGAAAAAAAAGAGGGGTTGAGGAGGGACGTGGGGAAAGAGAAAAATAAAGCAAAGCGATTGACAGGTAAAATAGAGAGAGATACAAAAGTGAGTTAGAGTATGTATGTGAGAGGGAAAGAAAGGGAGATGGAGAGAAGGGAGATAGGTAGATAGATAGATAGATAGATAGATAGATAGATAGATAGATAGATAGATAGATAGATAGATAGATAGAGAGAGAGAGAGAGAGAGAGAGAGACAGAGACAGAGAGAGAGAGAGAGAGAGAGAGAGACAGAGAGAGAGAGACAGAGAGACAGAGAGACAGAAGACAACCACAATGATCGGAAACATAAAGTGAAAAATGATATAAAAATCAGCAACACAGAACATAGAGAAAGGTAAATGAAGAAAAGAGAAAGAGAAGTCGTAAAAAGGGAAAAGAAAAAAGAAGGAAAAAAGAGGCACGAAATAGTTATAGAAGAACAAACAGATCGTGAAGTTAGAGATATGGTGAGACAAAGAGAGAATAGGAGGGCAGACAAAAGAAAGATAGAAAGAAAAAATGAGGGGGAAAGAGAGAAAAAATTGACAGACAGAAATTGAGCAAAAATCTTACAGATTTTTTGTTGTTGTTGCTAGGTAAAATCGTTGAGTGAGAAGAGATCTGAATAAAACTGAAGAAGGACGTTCGCCAACTACACCAAAGGAACCAATATAATTACATTAATCACACATCGTTCGTTAATATCTTTCTGAAACCACGTTGTGTAGTTGTATGAGAGGCAGAGAGTTGGTAGAAAGCATGCGGAGAGAAGTGGTCTAGCAATGTAAAAATCATCCCCTATGTCAATAATTGTAATTATGAGTTTCCGCACCAATATACGTGACTGCACCAATATATAATATAACTGTCTTTCGCGGTATCTAGCTTAGCAGCGGAGTTGACCAGTGGACGAGGAGAAAATCCTAAATGTTGAGCTCAACTCTGTAAGTATAATGAAAGTAGCGGATTACTCAGTCACAATAACTTTGATCTGATATAATGTAGATCTAACGTGCGTTTCTCGACTGCTTCGAAGTGGGAACCGGATACCATTTGAACAATCCCGAATTGGCCTGATAAGGCGCCATCGTCTTTGAAGAAGACACCTTAGAAATCACAGAAGTCGTAAAGTTAACCAAAAAGTTAGGGCCTGCCGGATGTGCACGACGACTAAGGTTAGCTTTTGTGTCAGCGAACAACCTAAGTGAGACAGTCTTGGTGGATATCAAGCGAAAAAATAAAACAACCCTAATTTGAGGTTCCAGACCGTACAACCGCGGACCCTTTACAGAGAGGGGAAAATTGATGCTTTATCGGGTTGGATGCTGGAAAACACTGAACCGACGACTCTGTCGGTTGCGCCCTTTAATCTCTTTATATACTGCTCAATATTTTATCTTTTCCGAGCCTCAGTTATCCGTGCAATGGGCTGCAATCGTCTCAACCAAAAGAAACTTAACACATGAAGACCAGTGCTGAATGCAATTACCGAACAAGAGATCTCACGAGAGAAAGAATAACGCAGACTGTTGCTGATATTATATAAAATATATTTATCAAGTAACAGATGTTTGAAGACCGAATGAACATGTTTTGATGGCGGATAATCGTGTGCCAGAACTGGCGCTTTGAGACGTACATACTTCAGAGGTTCATTAAAATAATGTTCGAGCCGCCCTATTATCGATCCTTAATATGGAGCTTCCAATGCTCAACCGTGCCATTTCTGTCGATGATGCGTTTAGTATAAAAAAAAAACATAATTGATAACGTTGGTCTGCCTAAGGAAAATATCTAATGAACTTATCCAGCATTTAGGTCTAATGAACCAATAAGTGTCGTTTATAACTAATGAATCGATATGAGATCTAGATCTCATGAACCATTCTTCCACAGTTAGGAAAAAGATCGATGTTCTTTGGAGAAAAAAAAACCAAACATAACAAAAGGAAAAAAGCCGTACTTTTAACTGATATAAGAGACAAAATTCGCATAGAAAAGCTAATTGCTACAAGAGACCTTACAGAGGGTAATAGAGGCTAATAACATATAAGAAAAAATCTGATGATTTTTCAGTGGATGTATTTGGTTAATAGTTTGATATAGTATATAATTATTATAATTGCAAACTATTTCAGCCCTTTCATGCAAAACAAATCTAAAAGATGATTTGTTGAAAATTTTACTTGTCTTCGACAAATGGAAAATTTCTTTCATTGTAAGTACCGTAATATTATTATGACCCTGATTTTGACATAGCATCTATTTAGAAATAGCATCTAATGGAGCTAGTCGAAGAATGAGGACTTTCTAATCAAGCTTTTCTAGACAACCTAGGCTCGTCAAATTAAGCATAAACATGTAAATTGCCCCTAAGATTGGAGTGGGAAAATTAATTTTTACTGAAGTAGTGTTTTGGAAACTTAAAGGCAAAAATCTGATTATCATTTTCTTGGAAGAAAAAGGTTAATGTTCGAACTACTTAGTGTAAGCACAACTTGATAGAGATGACAGGAATGAGGATGAAATTACACATACAATGTAGGCGGCGGTAGCTCTAAAAGCTTCTGGAAGACCAAGCCTTATTAATACACCCACGCACCCGAGCCCCGCCAAATTGACACCAGGGTCTCATTCGTAGAATGGGGTTTTCAGCTTGTATTTATAAAGACACTTAAATGAATAATAATAACCGTACTCTGCACTAGGGTAGTTCTGATCAGTACGCTACAAGCGGCTGTTCTTTTGAGAAACGAAATAGGTTAACTATCACTTCTGATAGGTATAATTTTTTTTCAGTCTGAAGTAAACAATCAGGTAACAGTTTTTATAAAGCTGACGTCCATATACTGAATCACCTTTTTCTACTCCATGACGCGTTGTTTTTTTTTCCTGCCAGTTAAGAAAACTTCTCTTTAGTTACTTTACCAGACTGACACTGTGTATTGCTGTGGCATTATTATTAAGCCATTCGGTGATATTCTGACATTAGCTCCCTTTGGGCCTTTTTCTCTCTTGTATATCTTACACTTTTCTTTTGACTGAATATCATCTCTAATGGGAAACACAATAATTAAGTTTGACAGGTGAATCGGGAAAGTAAGAATTAATTTGTATTTATTTACATAAAAAAAAGTAAACTGGAAAAGAAGGGGGGAGGGGGCGGGCAGATGTGATCGCATCAAAAGACTTACAAACTAATTTATTTTTAAGAAAGAGTAAAAACGGTTAGATCGATTAAAAAACGTCCGAACAGGGCGTGTACATTTTTAAGCTGAGAGAAATGCTTTAAAGGTACGAATGAAAGAGAGAAACAGTGTATACAACACCAAATCAGTAAATCCTTTAATCAACAAAAAGCGAAATATATCGTAGCTGTGCAGTTTTCGAACCATGCTTTCGGCTTGCGAGGCAATATTAGGCATTCACAGAATCTCGAATAATGATTTTCATAGTCCGCTCAGTTCAAAGATGGCGCTTTCAAAGTCGTCATCACTCAAAGACATGCACTAATCTATCTGCATAAAAATAACTTTAAAAAATAATTTATTACATAATGTTGAAAATGCTTACGTTATTTGGTCCATCTTGATTCTAGTTCTTTTATTCTAGTCCGATAAAAATTTCCTTACATAAAAAAATGCTCTCAAATGTAACATTTCTTAAATAAAGACCCCTGTAAACTCCATTTCATTTTCGGGATACTTGATATTAAACGCGGTTCTTTCAACAATTATTTTCAATTTGCATTGCAGATAATTTATGTGTAAGTTGTGATGAACAATGATGAATATCTTTTCTCTTCGTAGAAGATATTTCAAAGCAATACTATTACACGTTTTCCCATCTTATCTGTAAAAAAAAATATGCACATGACATAAATTAATAGATATTTGAATTCGCTCACATCTCTTCATATCTAAAGACGAGGGAAAAAAACAGCTAAAACAATTTTGAGATATCATTATAGATCGGAAACTGGGGTGACCTAAAAAAAGTATATTTTAAAACATTTTATATAACTTGGGAAACCCTATCTAAATTAAAAAAAAACCAACCAAGATAAAGTAAACAAACAACTCTAAGACACCCAGCTAAAATTTTTAAGCGTTTACAGCAGCTATTGTCAGAAAATTTCGTGATTGATAACAACATACAAAACACTTCGCTGCACGGCGCAGATGTTACATAGTGTTTATCAACATCGTATTTTTTTCTCAAGCCTTCACCACTTGTCTTATCGGAAAATTAATGATGAAAGGAGCGAAATAAAATAATAATAAAAAAGATACAACAGTAACAAAAATAAAAAAACTAAACGAAACACTGAGCACTTTTTTCGTTTTGTGCGTTACTGCTATTCGCAGCGGAACAGTTCCTAGATAATTTTTTTTAAGCCGAAGATCGGATTGGAACTTAAATTGCTTCACACGTGTAAAGAATAAATTCGTATCTTAACATGCTGCCTCGGGCTATTTAAAAGAATTTATCAGCCCCAGTTTCTTTGAACAGTTCTGTGATTTAAAAAATAAAAATTCAGCCTTGTATCTTATATTTCCACACGACCTTGTACCTGTTTCCTCTTGTTTTTTTATTCACATATTGCATTTTGTAAAGTAAAATTCTCATTGAGCAGTCATTCTTAAATACTGCACTATTTGTATAAAAAATACCACCTCCATCTTTACAAAAAAAGGCAACATACTTTTCAAGCAAATAATGTCTAGGTATAAAAGCTTTGTAAACATTTCAGAGCAATGAACCTTGGCTTTAGAAACAACTTTGAAGATGGTTTTTATGCACATGGTAATCAAAACTTAGTTTTTAAATTAGTATCAAACATTAATTGCAAAGCATATGGTATATCTAAGTGAATATACACGATCAGAATAATCAGAAAATGAGCTTCAAAAGTGGAAAACGAAAATTAAGATGAGTTGTCAACAATGACGCAATTTGCGTAAACATTTTTTGAGATAACCTTAAAAAAAAACCTTGGAAAATATGAAAAAAAATGTTTTCTTTAAGTTGTAATAGGTAAAATTCCAAATTTAGTTATACATCTTTAATTTCACCATTCATTATGATATAGGTTTAACTATGAGTGCGCGGCTATGAATTCCCGCGAGGCTTGCACCTATAGGCAATTTGTTTTAAACAAAAATTATAACTTTCTATTAATTTCCAGAAAAATCTTCAATTAGATTTGGAAAAATCCAGAATAAGGTAATTTTTTTCTTATTAAAGGGAGGCAAAGATTCTCCTCCGGCATGAATAGGTAATGTAATGAATACCCTTTATGATTTCCCATAATACTGTGGAAAGAGAGAGAGAGAGAGAGAGAGAGAGAGAGAGAGAGAGAGAGAGAGAGAGAGAGAGAGAGAGAGAGAGAGAGAGAGAGAGAGAGAGAGAGAGAGAGAGAGAGAGAGAGAGAGAGAGAAGAAAAAAGTGACATTTAACCCTTAACGCCAAGGATTTTGTAGACTCATTTTAAAATAATTATGAGTTAAGCTAATTGTCTAAGCGAACAAGGATTAATCGTTTCAAGGCCAAAAAATAAATGCTGTTTTGGTCAAGAAGCTAAAGTCTGCAATTGAAAATAGCTACCGTAAATTATTCAAAAAAATCAAGTTGTCGTGAGAGATATAATATGGATATGAATAATAGATTACTTTGGGAACGATTTAAAGGAAGATCTTTCTTCAAATGAGTTAAGAGAACGTTTTTTTATAGCGTGGAAGAGGAAATAGACCAATTTTATTGAAATTTATTGCTCGCCAAAAAGAATGCTATTCAAAATTGCTATGAATAAAGGATATTTGACAAATTTGTAATTGCACATATGAAAATATACTATTGGAAGATGAGGAAAATAATAATCATAAAAAAAAAGGAAAAAAAAGAGGACAGCCATTTCTGCCTCTAACTTTGCCCTCAACGTTCATATCCAAGTGGATAATCAAATGGGTGAGAAGACATTTTATTTTGTTTTATTAATCCCTTTGTTTAGGTAACTTTTGGGGGCACAAATATGGACAGGAAACCATTTTTCTCCCTCTTTCTTTTTTTTTTTTTTGCAGTCTTTCAGATAACTTGACCCAACCTTAAACCTGTTATGTCTTCTCTCCATCTCTCTCTTTGTCTCTGTCTCTGTCTGTCTGTCTGTCTGTCTGTCTGTCTGTCTCCCTGTCTGTCTGTCTGTCTGTCTCTCTGTCTGTCTGTCTGTCTGTCTCTCTGTCTGTCTGTCTGTCTGTCTGTCTCTCTCTCTCTCTCTCTCTCTCTCTCTCTCTCTCTCTCTCTCTCTCTCTCTCTCTTTTAACCCTCATTCTCCGTGAAAAGCCATGTAGAATAATATTTGTAAGTCCGTGTATCCATACCATCTCAGATTTAAAAAGAATACTACAATCGTCATACATTACAGCATTAGCGAAATGAAGGCAAATGAGGCAGTTAAATGTTCAAGTTACCAAAAGGAATGTGTGTTTCTCTGATTTTCGATCTTCCATAACCTTAAAACCACTTCAGAAGGTATATTTAAAGGGTTAAAATTATAACTTTCACATCCAGTTTGTCCCTCTTGCCCTTCGTGATAGTTGAATTAAAACGAGATTCTTAAGGAAAAGTTTTCGATGGAAATGCGAAATACTTTAACGTTTTCACACATAGACCGAGGAGCATATACACTTATTCTTTACACAATCCAGACTAGCACATTTTAAACATAAATTTAATTTTTGTTGTTTAAAGATACCTTTAATATAACTGCATTTCACCCAAATTCCTCATGCTATTTTCTGCTCAAACTATAAATTTTGTTTCTACCTTTAACTACCCAGTCTTATCTCTGAAAAAAAGAAGAAGAGAATATTAGAAAAGCACAATAAAAATAACTTGTATCGATATTACTTTTGAAAAATGCACCGCACATCATATGCATAAGGCATTTTCCATGACATTGTGTGACAAAAAATAATATACTCCAAATTATTCAAAATGTACGCAACTATTCATTTACAAAAAAAAAAAAAAAAAAATGAAAAAAGAAGAAAGCGACGCTAAATGTATCACGTCTCGCACCACCAACCTTTCGGTTAACAACCGAACGCGCTAACCGATTGCGCCACAGATACAAGCTATCAGCACGTTAAACATTTTTTAGCAATGATTCTCTCGCCTGAGTAAGCCCTATTTTTATCCTTTTCGAGACATAATGTCAATACATGTTTCAGTTAGTGTTAATTTTGTTTTTAAGCCAGTCTGTGTACTTATTTGTTTCACACACACACACACACAAAAAAAAAAAAAAAAAAAAAAATAACATAGGGAAGCAGAGACCGGAGCGACAAAGTATATAATTTGGATGCATACTTAATATCTCTCCTTAACGAAAAAAAAAAGTAAAAAAAGAAATATAAAATAATACTATGATGCATGACCGAGATCTTTTAGTCTCGCCAGTAGCTCCTGTTTAAATATTACGTCATGATTATAAAACGGACAAAGCACGAGTGCAGGTGTTGCATAGTGTTTGTCAACACTGCTTTCTGCGAGCTTCTGAAACACACACCATTTGTTGCGTCAGAATATTAATGGTGAAAGGAACGGAATGAAAAAAAAAAAAATAAAAAAAAACAACACTTGCCGATTCTGTGTTTTGCACTAACAAGCAGCGGAAAGGATTTAGAGTATATTTAATTATATTTTATAAATCGAAGATATACTCCAAATCATATTGCGCATATGTGTGTAGAGAATGAATCTTATCCAAGCTGCTTCGCCTAAATTTCAACATGACCTTGTACCTGTTTCTGATTGCTTTTTTTTTTTAATTTCAGAGTTTTTTTTTTTTTTCTTAGGTAATAACATTGTAAGAGCAGTCATTCTAAAACAGTGGTTTAATAACATAATTATATCCTCTATTTTTGTGGAAAAAAAAATTTGTATTGTTTTAAATGGAAGCCACTAGTATACACTTCAAACAATAATAAATCTTGTTAAAAAAAGTTTTAAAGAGAGGTTACATGTTCACATCTTATCAGTACTAAATTATTTAGTTTCAAAGGCATTCATAATAGATGTGTATTATTTTACAGTACCTTATAGGAGGTGGTTATACACAGAAAATGAGCGAGAGCGATCACTTTTTTTCCAGATGTGGGAACCGAAATTTAAGAAGAGTTGTTTGGTCAAGATGTTATGCACTTTAACATTTTTAAGATATTCGTTACAAGAACTTGTAAAATATGGACAAAAATATATTAAATACAATTATAAAAGGCGAAATCCAAACCATTATATGTTCTTTGTGGTATTGGTTATACGTAGGTAGAAATGAATGCGCACCATTGATTTCTCGCAAGACAAATCACATTGAGGCTCTTTTTGCGGGCATCCATATTCTCCTAGTAAGTGTCTGAAAGAATCTTAAAATAGATTTGGGTGATCCAGAATGAGCTGAATTTCCATATTGTAGGTTTCCAAAGACTCTCCTCCGACAAAAATTGGTACAAAAAATATCCATTATGGCATGCCATAAAACAATAATCAGAGAGAGAGAGAGAGAGAGAGAGAGAGAGAGAGAGAGAGAGAGAGAGAGAGAGAGAGAGAGAGAGAGAGAGAGAGAGAGAGAGAGAGAGAGAGAGAGAGAGAGAGGCAAGAATAACAGGATTTTTTTTTATCTTTCAAGACATGGTTTCTACTTGACATTCATTTACAATTAAAATCAATCTAGTTCCGGTAGAGAAAAAGAACTGCCTTTTCGAGCAGTAAAAGCCAAAAATAAAATTTTCTCCTCAAGAAGAGAGTCCTCACTTCAAAATAGCCGCCGAAAATTCCTTTCAAAATCAAGTTATAGATTTGAGGAGTATGAATAATGGACCACAGGGAAAATGTGCAGGCGCAATATTACCCGCCTAAATGATGATGCAAAGGAAGAGCGCAAGTATATATAAAATTATCCTCGTCATAAGCTTGCCTTTCAATCCTGACAATAAAGAGAGGAGTATTTAACATAAATATAACTATATAATTAAATTTGCTCTGAATGTAGCTCGATCGAAGATCTTAAAACTCAAATATTTCGCATGGGTAAAATTTAACTCAACAACAAGAAAAAAAAAGAATTGTTTCATTTTCCAAACACAACGTTAACATACAAGTAGAGCACCAATAAAGTAAGAAGAAAATTTGTCAAAGACTTAACTACTTCTCCATTTCAACTCAGTGATCCCTAAGTCCAGATAACTTTTGGCCTTGAAGACACCTAGAATGATCGATAAACCATTTTTCCATTCTTCTCTCAATTTAATAATAATGGAGAACTTCACCCAACTTTAAACACACCCATTCTCTCTCTCTCTCTCTCTCTCTCTCTCTCTCTCTCTCTCTCTCTCTCTCTCTCTCTCTCTCTCTCTCTGGTCTATCTGTCTGTCTCTTTCTCTCTGGTCTGTTTCTCTCTGTCTCTTTGTCTGTTTGTCTATCTGTCTGTCTCTCTCTCTCTCTATTTCTGTCTGTCTACCTGTCTGTCTGCCTATCTGTCTGTCTGTCTGTCTCTCTCTGTCTGTCTGTCTCTCTCTCTCTGTCTCTGTCTCTCTCTGTTTAATCTTCACTTTCTAGGGAAAAGATCTGTAGAACAATATTTGCAAGTCATGTTGATCTTGAGTATCCACACCATTTGAATTTGTGTTTCCACTCTCTTTCTTTTTTTCAATGGTGAAAGAAACCCTCATAGGATTCAACTGCTTGCCTGATTGTATTTAGCACCTCCTGATTTAAAACATTAATTCTGTCAGACTTGCCATCATTTTGATATCTTCGAAAGTATTTTATTCTTAAGCTCGTTAGTTTCTCGTTAATCTTGCTGTACGCTCTATTCATCAGTCTGCAGGCATTTTGAATTGAGTGAGAAATTCATTGCACGGTCTAGAGCTTCTGCAATACACTTATTGTTTGGAAATAGCTTATCAAGATTTCCATGTGAATACTTTATCTATCAATATTAAACTTAAGCGTTTAGACCTGAGCAATCTCTTTTTTTAAATTAATTATATTGGCAAATAAAAAAGCAGATTCCTTTAATGAAGAACCCTTTCTCACAAACATAGGCACCCCTCAAGGAGACAGCCTAAGTCCAGTACTTTTCATCATCTATCTTGAACAAGCACTGAAAAATGTGAGATCAACGCTCGACAGCCCATCAAACACAACAGAGGCACATCTTCCTAATGAGATAGCATATGCTGACGACATAGACTTTATTGGCAACCAACCAGTGAATGTGAAAAAAATAGAAGAAACACTCAAAGTTCACAAACTCAAAGTCAATGTAGACAAAACGGAGCACACCTCAGTAAGAAAACATTCAGAGGAATGGAAAACATCAAAGAAAGTGGGTTCACTGCTTGGCAGTAAAGAAGACATAGAACACAGAAAACACCTATCAAACATAGCATTGAACAAGATGGAACAGATATGGCACAGAGCGGACAAAACCAAGCAGCGCACAAGAATTAAGCTATATAACACCTTAGTGAGGTCAGTTCTGTTATACAATTGCGGCACATGGGCACTGACCAAAACAGACGAAGAAAAGTTGGACTCTTTCCATCGAAAGCAGCTGCGCAAGGTTCTGGGAATTCGATACCCAACAAAAATTTCAAATAAGTCCCTCTACAAAAAATGTGAACAAACCCCAATTTCTTTGGAAGTGTTGCAAGCAAGGTGGAGGCTGTTCGGTCATGTACTTAGGCGAGAACCATCGATCCCTGCCAACAAAGCTATGGCATTCTATTTCCACGACAATGCCAAGCGAGCCAGAGGTAGGCCGATCACCACACTCCCAATGACTCTCAATAACGATCTCAAGATACTGCAAAATCGGAGCATCTCTCTCACATCACAAAAAGACCTGGAAACAATAAGAAAGATTGCAGAAAGAAGACAAGAATGGACTACCTTCACCGCAGACATAAAGAAGGCTGCCGAAGCTGCGAGGTCGGACGACACTCCTAGCGGAAGGCCTTAATAATAATAAATTTAGGACTTCGCTTAGGCCTTCGGCACTGATAGCCATGTCATAATGCTTTGAACAGACATGAGTCTTTTTCCCTTCAGGACAATAGCAACATAAAAAAATCAATTTCTCTACAACCAATGTTAATTAAACATTCTCTTAAAGCAATTACGGTATGAAAATTAAAAATTAAAAAAAAATAAATTGCAACAAAAAACAAAAAACAAAAAACAAAAAACCCAAAAAAAACAATAAGTAGATTGCAGTTATACAGAAACTGTTTCAGGACCTGGAGACACAACAAGAAAAAAAGAAAACGTCCCTGGGTGGGCTCGAACCACCAACCTTTCGGTTAACAGCCGAACGCGCTAACCGATTGCGCCACAGAGACCTATAGATGCTACAGATATCTCACCAGTCTTTAAATAAATCTCTCGCCTGAGTCACTCCTAATGTATCCATGTGGGGGAAATTATTATGTTACCTGCAAAACGTATTAAAAAAAATATCCACCTGTCCCTGGATGGGCTTGAATCACCAACATTTCGATTACCAGGCGAACGCGCTAACAGTTTGCGCCATAGAGACGTTACTTTCAATCAGAAATGGTAAATTCTTGAAGGCATAGTACAAATGCAATAGTTAGTTTTAAATAAATGCGTGGATAATATTGTTTGTTTTAAGACCGCCCTACTTCTGTTGCAACATTTAAAATGGTTATAGAAACACATTTTATCTTTAATAGGAAAATAGAAAGGAACAAGAAAACATAAAAAAAGTCAGCTTCAAGGTGAAAAGAAATCGACAAACAAAACCCGTACCGGCTAGCCAGTGGCAATAAGAATATCAATAAGTTTTTTCACCTGACGCACTACAGTGGTCTTTAAATGAATTACAGTTTATCATGCAGATAAAAAAAGAAAATGCATTCGGAAACGCGTCATTGTTAACTGCTTTGTTTCGCTAGAGATTAACAATAATATTGATGATTTAGTTATTTTTCTTTATTGCCTGCCTACGTTTTGTTATAAAGATGTAAGCTTTTTTGTTGCCCAAACTTAATTTTATTACAGAAAATCGAATTGAAAGTTTAATCGAAGGCGAACAATAAAGAAAAGAAACAGTAAGACATCCTTTGGTGAGCTCGAACCAGCATCTTTTTCCATTCGACAGCTCACGGCACACGCAATAGCTCTACCTAAATTTTGTTACGTGAAAATCAATATGGTTTATCTCGTTTGCTTCATATACACCTTCATAAAAAGGTTATGAAATAATAAAATTATTGGGTAAAAAAAGCTCCTAATACCTCGAATTCTTTTTTTTTTTTTCGCTCGTGATCAGTTAATTATTAAACAATATTAACAAAAAAACAATACAAATTTAGAAAGCACCTATCAGTCAGAATGTAACAATATATTCAATTTTCTACCGGGATGTATTGCAAAGCCATGATGCGTCTCACTCTCGATTACCTTTTTCTATGGCAACATTCGTTCTCTTCCCTTTTCGTTGTTTCACACAGATGTGTCTGTAATCCGTTCAGCTCTTAGCAAATTATCCCTTCTGTCTGTCTTTTTTTTACCCTTGTATTATAATTCTTTGGTATGATTTATGGTAATGTCTGAAAAATTGCTAGCTATTCGTCATTTTCTTGACAAATTTATGTCATTGTCTGGAGCATAACGGTACATTAATTTATGAAGCATTTCAGACTTGTGTGGCTCAAACAATTTATGTTAGGGCAAGTAATTTTATTTCCTTTTTTTCTTGTAAATCTTGACAGTGGAATTATATGAGTTAAAAACTAAAATAGCTCTGGTTCATTTTATCTTTTTTATCACTGATAGTGAAAGATAAAAAAAAAATCCAATCAAGTTGTTATAAAAAGTCTTATACTTTTAAACATGGCACTCCTTTCATAATATCTTCCGTACAGGAAAAATATTTTCTCTCGATTCTTTTGTCATTTATTCTATCTTACTGACATAATGCATACTGCACTAAAGATTTCTAAGCTTGGGTAAGCAAGATGACTGAGAGCCTGACGAAAATGGATGACAAAAAATCCTACGGTGAGAGAGAGAGAGAGAGAGAGAGAGAGAGAGAGAGAGAGAGAGAGAGAGAGAGAGAGAGAGAGAGAGAGAGAGAGAGAGAGAGAGAGAGAGAGAGTAAGAGAGAGAGAGAGAGAGAGAGAGAGAGAGAGAGAGAGAGCTAGAGAGAGAGAGAAAGAGAGTGAGGCATAAAGATTAATTGTATTGATAACACTCACCTTCTGCAATTCACCCAGGGTCAAAGGACAAAGTTTTGTCCATAATGGTCATTGTACGGCAATTACGGCTTAATGGCACAAACATGATCATCTGATCGGTTGATAAGAGGAAACGGAATACACAATAGCTGGCGGAAACGACACAATAAGGTCAACTCTCGATTCAGTGAGTAGCACTAAGGGCATGAGAGATTTGGCTAAACGACTATTTGATAAAATAATGGTATTCATAAACCTACTTCTATGTAACCTTTACCTAAGTGAAATAAATTATATCAATTTTATCTCACAAGAACAGTCGGTTTGTATGCAATATGAATTTCTATGTTTTGTGTTTCTTGCGGCGTTAGTGTTTCAAATTAGCAAAGATTTTAAAGGGAATTTTAATTATTCAACCTTTAGTGCAGTGTAGAAAGGTCGCAGAGAATGCTATATTGGTGGATATTTTCAAAATCAAATAACACAGAAAAGTTATAGTTAGAGACAGACGTCCATTCATCAGAAATTTTCAAGATATCTGCATTTTGCATCTCGAATAATTTTCGGAATCGTAACAGCCGATATCCATACTGACCTTGAACAAAACCTTTGTCTTTGTGACGGTTTTTGACGCTTAAGCTAAATACGGCTTTTATGCGAGACATTTGAATAAGCCTTTCTTCCACAACCATCTGAATAAGTGCACTACTTGACTGGAATACAGGATCTATGGTAATCTAGCACTAACTCAATGAGGACTTTTCCCAAATACTTTCATAGCAACCAATCTTTTTACTTTGTGTTCTTTTGTTCCCTTTCTTTGCTCGATAAGGGTCAATCACGTTGTGTTTAGTTTACAAAAATGTAAGGAAGCAGAGCATTGTTGTTGATCATTCTAAATAGTTCCAGAACATTTATTTATTAGGGGTCAGGTTTTAGCACTTCAGCTTTTTGTGCCCTATGTCTTACATTATGGAGTGACGATTATTTACAATGAACGCCTCAATAGCAAGGATGTCGTTAATCACTAGACCCTTCTATAGACTTTGGAAGTGGTAAGAGATTAATTAGGATCTGTTACGATACTTAATCATATGCGATTAAACTTTTCCTTAAAAGCGTTTTCAGCTTCTTCTCTCCACTCTATTTTTTAGCCTTAAAGATATCCTATCATAAAAGTAGTTAAATGTAACTCGATCTCATTAAGAAGAATTATGAACAACATTGGTCGCCATTCATACGATTCATCAGCTCGAAACTGTCAAAATTATTAATAGATATAAATCAGGCCCATTGGTGTGAACAAGAACTTAAATAGCAAATTGTGTATTTGCATGATATAATAAACTATATTTAGGGTAAGTGCTATATTTCTTGCTCATTTAAAGAAGTACATGTATAATTAACTTAAAACAAAATTGGAAAATGCATTATCTCAAGATTTTGATCATCCAAATATTTTCCTAAACAATGCAGGATATCATCTGTCATGGTGAGCCTCAAGGCTGGACGAAGCACAGAAATACCTCATTGTTTTTGAAAAAAACATAGCTTCAGGTGGAGCCACCCATAGCTTTTAACCTTTCAGTCCATCAATAAATCGAGTAATTTAATATCCAAGCCCCAGAAAGACTCAGGAATTACTACATGAAAGTCAAAACATCAGAAGAGTTGACTACTCTTTGCAGTATTAAGCAGCTATCAAAAGGTTAATGCCCTTTGATACTAAGGCGTCAGAAATCTTATGTTTTGGGTCAACGCGACTGACCACCGGGGTGGACACAGCTTGAGACAGTCCTCTCGGCACCAAAATAATACCAAAAACATAAACAAGAGAGCCAGAGCTAAATCTCTATGTCTTCATTGAGCCGACTTTGTTGGGACAAAATAAGGACTCAACGTCACAATATAATCCCAAGAATGAAATATTTATAATCTTGAGTATTTACATCATGAGTGGACGAACTTTCTATTAAGCCTCTTAATAACCAGACCGGTAATCTGGCTCATGTTTCCAGTACATCAGAACCCCCACTCGATCTTTATTGACCATTTCAAGGACTATGAGAAGCATCTGTATATGCAGAGAAAAAACCTTACGAATTTATCTTGCATTATTGTGATAAAATATGTCATTTCTCCTATACATATCTCTTATCAACGTAAGAGTACAAAACTTATCTTTTTTTTAGGTAGTTCAGCTGCATAAAATATTCTTGATTATTGGCAATATTTGCCAGTGTCACCTTTACATTGTTTAAAATTATTGTCAAATTATTACACGCTGTATTCAAATCAGTTTCAAGGGTTGATTTATAGAACTGACTGATCATCATCACATAGAGGTAATTGGTCAATTCAGACAGGTCTTCCAAGTAAAAGATAGAACATAATAGACCAGCTTTGTCTGAGAGGTCCAACTTGAAGAATGCCCGTATTCAACGCAACAACAAGATTAGTGATCGAAGACTAATCTTAGCGACTTTAATAGTACCATACTTCATCTGTCCAGTGTGGTCCAAGGCTCTCAAAAGCTTAACTTGAGGCCGAACAGTGGTAATTTATCATGCCTTAAGGCTTGTAGGACAATGAGAGGTTCCTCTTCGGCGTGGAGTTGCTGCGTGAAAAAAATACTTACTGGTCATAATGGAAGATAATCCAAGTCTTAGCAAAGGACAACATACGCACTAAGAGATCATGCAGAGACAGAAAGAATGAGGAACAGGTAGGAGGAAATGGGAGAGTAAGGCAGCGGCATAGAATGAGTGCTAGGAGGAAAAGCTAATGAGAGAGAGAGAGAGAGAAATCAGAGTCAGGCAAACATTCGGACAGAAAGGGAAAAGACAGGAGCGAAAGGAAATTGGAAAAATGCTTCTAAAAATTATTTTAGAGATTAAGTTCGACTTTTAACATTTTAATAGCAAGAAGAAAGTCTAATGTCACCAGTGGCTACAAACAATCTTGACTTTATCACCACAGATCAAAGCATAAATTGTCAGTTTTCCTGGCGTTTGTTTTGAGGAAGACTGTCCTCGAGCATCATTTTTTTTTTCAGTACAATTCGCAATTTTGTTAACTTGAAACTATGAACATAAAGTTTAGGGTCAGAAGCCATGCGTTGCTAAGGAGAATAAACATCATCGCTTTCTCTCTTTATTATTATGATGCCATTGAACTCGTGTGTTGATAAATATAACCTGGAAAGCTGTTTGTTTACTTGATAACATTGAAAAGAATTCCTTATTTCGTAAAGGTATAAATTATACAATGCCAAAGAAATCGCATGGTTCAATACCCAAGTCGCTCTGACCATATCGAGGGTCGCAAAGTCAACTATCGTAACTCCTGTTTTGCAAATTTTACAGGAGGAACAAAAAACTTAATAACTTTGTAACTAATGGTCCAATATGATTCATTTTCACGTGAAATGTATTTGAAATATCATTACACACTTTGGTTGTGTATTTTTGAGTTTAAAATTGTAAACATTTTGTGTAATTCAACTTGCGATATTTTTTTCAACCAAAATTCACACGTAAACAATCGTATCTCAAGTTACAATAACCTTCATTGATAATTGTTCACCCGTATACTATCGTATGTTATAATTACGACAGTTTACGTTTAAATTCTATGTCTTATAGACGAGTTATGACAATAACAAGAAATAGTGTTAAGAAACAAAATAAAAGCAAAACTTTTACAATTATTTTAAGCGTAAAATATGATTTTAATAAAAGTTTGCACATTTAATTTAAGGATACATATTTTACTAAAAATGATTAAAGTATGTTCAGAATGTTATATGTATAAATTTCAATTTACAGAGTCACATCACTGATACTTTCACTGATGCATGAATGAGATATAAAATACACATAATTTATTTTGTGAGTTATTAAGAACGACATCTGGGTAGAATCTTAGACTAAATATTAAAGACGATGACAGAAATGAAAGACCAAATATAAGAACTATAGAGGAAAGAGGATACATGGATATTATAATTTTTATGATTAAATATAGGCCTACATGATATATAAATAAAGAACAAAGATAGGTACTTCAGAGATTAGACAGTTATCTTGAAACGTGTTGATTTTAAAAAAAAATCATTATCCTATTTAAGTATCAAAACACACAACTTAATTGGAAAAAAGATTAACATAATTAAATCATGGACCCCAAGGGTTGGATTTAATTTTAAACAAGTTAAAAAACTGGTGATGGGTTACAGGAAAAACTTGGCTTTTGCAGAGGGATTGAAGGTCATTATACTTGTCTATGTCTATGCCAGGACCCTTTCCGTTTTTTAGAACATAGAGCTGAATATAGTTGAAGTGCCCCTTGGTCTGCACTTTCCGTATTCTTTTTGACATGTTGAAACGATGGTATTCACCATCAAAGTCATACTTGGATATCTTCAAGATCGGAGTCTTGACTGGTCAACTTCAATGGTTTGATGTTAAACAGCTTCACCTTTGTTTTCATCTAGGTCAAAATTTTTCAAATTTGAGGCTATCTATTTGAAGTCGGAAAACCGAGATTCGTCAGGCTCCCTTACAATATAGTTCTGTCTCAACTGCTTTGCCGCACTGCTAACACCTGCCCAATGAGGAGTGGTAGATCTCCAAATGCTTACTTACTCTTTCTATCGCTGTATGCACACTGTCATTCTCGTTCTTGATGTGGCCCATTATAAAAAAAAATGTGCTTAATTTCTGTAGAGTTCTATTTGTTCAATGCACACCAAAGCACCGCCAAAAGATATCTATTCCGGTTCTTCCCGCCACATGAATCTGAATAGAGTTTAACATGAGTCACGCCTTTCTCTCACTTGCACCAAGTAGATAATTTTAATCACATGAACCAATCTCATTTGGCCCTCTTGCAGCTATCCCTTCATGTCAAACATTGCAGATAGCTTGACCTGATCCAAGATGAAAATATTGAAAGATTGTATAAATTCAGTTTTCTCTTACAATACAGTACTGGTGCAATAGAATGAAGGTGTTATCTCTGAATAGCGGCCTCTCATATCAGGAAGAATACGACCATCCCCATCTTTTTTCTCAAGGAGAGTAAATACAAACTGCTCGCTTATCCTCAGGATGTCCGAGAACATGGTTTTGCGTATAGCTTGCTTCAGTCCTGCTATTTCCAAATGGTGTTTTACGCTCTTCTGGCGCCTTGTCTTTTTGCTCGACTCTTCCACATTGGCTCACTCTTAATCTCTCCTTTTGTGAATGTCCCCATTATACCAACAATTATTGAATACAGTCTACCTGTGGTCCTTACCGATACGGTCTTGGCACCTCATTCTGCACTTCTCACCACATCCATCCTTCATTGTCTTTTTAAGAATCTGTCTGTTCTTTCTATTCACATAAGCTTCTCCTAAATTTAAGCTCTTTTTTCTTTTGCTGTCCTTATAATTAGCCTCATTACGTTTCCTTTTTCTACTCCTACTTGGAGACTCGACATCAGGGCTATCCAGAATGCTGGAAACCGGTGTATGTTCAGATGTCGAGGCTGTGTAGAAAATGTCAGCACATGAGGCACCGGTTGTGTCATTTGTTGACATAGAGTTTACGACTGAGTACACGGCGAATGAAGGTGAATAAGACAATTGGTGGATGGCTGTGCATGCTCTGATTTTGCGTGTCAGGTCTAGGTGCCGCCCCTTGGTCACGACTACTGTCATTCCCGATTTCTTCTTCTTGAGTTTTGATGTTTGGCCTCAACTCAGTTTTCTGAGCTGCGACTCTCATTGCATCGATCGAAACTTGCATGTATTTTGGAGGAGATGTAAACGAAGTGTGGTGTTGCTCTTCCTCTAGAAGCACAGTAGGGTGCTGAGTGCCTTGAGCTGGTACATAGTGCGGATCGTTGTCCGAGTAACCAATGATATATCACTGAGGCTTTCACTGGAGTCATACCTTGCATCATCGCCTTCCACACGCAATGTTCGCAAACTCCCTTTCCTTTTTATACAAACAGGTCACTTGGCTTTCTTTGCCCGAAATGTTTTAATTGTTGCGAGAGTAACAGCATCTGAATCAGACGATTCGGCTTCTTCAAACTCTTTTTCCGCAAAATGAAAATTTTTAGGATCAAGATTTTTTAGTTCAAAGGGTGTGATTTCATACTGAGCTGACAACAAACATTAAGATGCAGAGAGAGCATAATGCTAGAGAGCGAGTGGAGATGAGTAGTTCGTAAGCACATTTGACCGTCTGCACAAAACAAGCTAGCAGAGTTTCTGCTGTGTGGGTCAAACACGAAATAAGTATCCAAGTGTTTGATGATTGACATTGAAAATGATGGCGGGCCAGGACCCAGGGTTAAGATCCCATATTGGTGTATGTTGGAAATTGCTGTTTCGAAATTATAGTCTGGAGGAGTCTTAGCATTGCTATCAACTAATCCAGTGTATGATTCACCTGGAAGCACCTGGACCCTCAGCTCAAATATGTCGCAGACTTGTGGAAATGAAGTAACAAGAGAGAACTCATTTGAGCTGTTCCTGAAGATTCTCGAATAAAGAGAATCTCCGTACTTCAAGATTGCATCAGCGTCATTACTGGTCCATGATGTCACAGATTTCATGCCATGATACACCATAGAAGCCAGGGAATTATAGGTGTATTGCCTTCCGATGTTTTCAAAGATGGTGCTTGGTGGCATGTATCGGTAACAAACATCGTGTCCTGTAAAATGAGAAAATCAAACTTTTATAAGGAGTCGATTTGTATAGTACATGAATAAAACTGGTACTACGGCACTTTCATTGATGGATGTAAAATGAATGTTGTGCAAATGTAAAGTATGAGCTTAACGCAGAGTAGATTTCAACAAAATGAAAGTAGTGGTTAGCATTACAGAACTCAAATTAGCTAGCCTTTCATCATGGCTTGAGAAATTATCTGAAGTTGTTTTAAAAGTGATTGCCGAATGCCAGGGGTAAAAAAATCACTTACTGGATTCGTGTAGATAAAAGTCTTAAAGTGTTTATTCAATTATTTTCATCGATTGTTTTAGAGTCACATAATAAGTGTACAAAATCATTCATGAATGAGTCTTGCAAAAAATAACTATCTTTGAGATAAAAATCTGACAAATCGAAAAAAAAAATTTGTTAATCTATAGTTTACTGTTACGAATGAATCAAAGAATCTTAAGGGAGAAAGAAGAATTTAGAAACAAAAACGAAATATTAAACATACTCAAGTGATTTAAGTCGGGGAAGTCTTGATTGCAAATCGGCAGGATACCTTAATATTTACTGTCTTCGTTCATGGAGTCATAATGCTTGCATGAGTGTGTTCAGGTTGATGTTCGATTGCCGCTGGTACGAAGAGAATTGGAGAGAGCAAAATCTACTCCCAAACTTATACAAATTGAATGGACAACATGGGCGTTTCGGGGGTGGAGAACGTGTGATTATCAAAGATGGAAGGTCAAGACAAATTTTGGGCTACATTTGTAGACCAATCAAAGGTAATCATCTTACACCTCATGTACAAGTGAGACTTACATTAATACCTTATACTATTCATATCTTTCTTTTCAAGCAAATTTCATGTCTGCAAAGTGTTGTCTATGAATACATTCCTTTGTTTTATGTTTTTTTTTTTCACTATGTGTGATTTGAGTCCTTTGAACTTTCCAGCATTGAAAATGTTATAAAACCAGAGTGTGATGTTATATTTGCAATCTGTGCTGTATTTATGGCAGTGGTTGTCTTTACATAATTTTATGTAGAACAGCGTCCAACATAGGTGGTATTCATCTACGTTCAAACAACAAAGACAATATATGTTTATATTGCTTGCAACTACACGTTTATTAGATATACCTTTTTTTTGTAACAACACGGCGATCCTTAGATGATTCATGGAAAATTCTCTATATATCAGTGAATTAGGTGCCCTGCTCTTTAGATTAGGCAATCATGACCTTCTGCGCATCTTTATCCCTTGATGCTGTTAGTGCATCTGTCACTCATTTTACATTTAGCCACTTTTTTAGTCCATAATATATCTTCTCTCGCTTCTTTCCCCTGCTGCCTTTTCCTTTAAAATCAATCCAGTTGTCACAAGATGTTTCAGTTTCTTTTTTCTCATCACATGGCCAAAAAAGACTGCCTGTAGTTTACATATGGTATTTATGAGCAATGATGTGCCAGCTCCTCGTAGCACAGTTTAGTTTGATTTCTTTGAAGTCCATGAATAAGATTCATAGTATTCTCTTTAGGAACCACATTTCTGTTTCCTCCAGTTAATTTTGGAGTTGTTTTGTAAATTGCCCAAGCCTAACATCCGTACATAAGGATGGGTTCGATAAAACACTGCAGTGCTCTTCTTCTCATGTAAATAAGATGTATTCATTTGTGAGTTCTGATTTCAGTCAATGAAAACTCATTTTCAACTTGTACCGTTCTTGATGCGATTTCACAGTTGTTGTGTCCATCTCTTAACATTCAAGTGCCCAAGTATTTGCATTGTTTCCTGAACTTGAATTAATTTTAGCTACTAAAGAATTGATCTGTGCGCACTCATTGTTTCGATTGACGACCATTGCTTCTGTATTTTTTCTCTTTAATCCATATCCTTTCCTTCTGCTTTCTTCTTCAGTGATATCTTATAATTGTGTCAAGTCTTCTTTATTTTCTGCAATTAATAAAGCGTCATCAGCGTATCTCATGTTGCTTACTTTTTGCCCTCCTATTTTAATTCCGGGGTATCCTTCTATGCTTCTCAAATCATTTCACACTAAAGAGAGAAAAGGTCTGGAGCAAGCACACATCCTTGTCAGACACCATATTTATTTTTTGATTTGTTTTAATGAGCTGATTTACCCATAAACTCACATTGTTGCTGTCTGATATCATTTCATGTTTTCTTTTTTATTTGTCTTGCCCAAGGACCTCTCACAGACTAGCTGTAACTCTTTCATGTCTATTCATATATGATCCTCTCAACATCTTCAGTGATAATCTGACGGAGATCTTCAACCTCTTCTTCATTTTGAAAAGATCACCGGCCACAGACTAAACAACTTGAGACAATGTGCTTTTGAGAGGGAATCCTTACCACCTACTGAGTTTTGAAGGGTGGCGTGATTAGAATCAATGTGAACAGACATGAACGAGATACAGAGAGAGAGAGAGAGAGAGAGAGAGAGAGAGAGAGAGAGAGAGAGAGAGAGAGAGAGAGAGAGAGAGAGAGAGAGAGAGAGAGAGAGAGAGAGAGAGAGAGAGAGAGAGAGAGAGAGAGAGAGAGAGAGAGAGAGAGAGAGAGAGAGAGAGAGAGAGGGAGAGAGGGGGGGAGTTCTTGGTGTAATGACGAGTTATAAATTTGTATAAGCAAAAGAGTATCATGCAAGAAAGAACAAAATCTCAGCCTCGCGAAAATAGTTAGGTCAATCGGTCAGCAAAGACCACTCAGACTAGATTTGGATTAACAAAAGATACAAACGTTTGTTGCCTCGTCTTTTACTATTTTTAGATTAAAAACAGATCAAACTTTGATGCATCAACACTTAGCGCCCCCCCCCCCCCTCTCTCTCTCTCTCTCAATACATAAAGCCATTTAACATTATTAAAAAAGTATATAAATTCACACTGTAAGAAAAAAACACGTCATGGTTGTGGTGGTCAGGATTGTGGTGGTAGTAGTAGCAGCAGCAGTGGGTGGAGAAGGAGAAGAAGAAGAAGAAGAGCAGTAATAGGAAACATAACCGTTACAGTTAATCAATTAGGTGCCCTGCTCTATAGAGAAGGCGATCATGACCTTTTATTACTTAAATATATTAAAATTAAAGTTATTTTTGTTTTAAATATTTCATTATATAAGCCCCTAGTTTTAAATGTTAGAAAATTTAAAACCATTTCTAAAGAAACTCAAATCCTAGGTATATACATTGTCGATTTTAGTCGAGACGCGTATAATACAGGCCTTTTCAGTTGAATATTGCTCACCCGATCGGCTGGTTAATCAGCACACTGTTACAATGACGTTTGTTTATAGCTATCTAGAGCAACTCCTACACAGTCAAAACAACCTCGTTCTCAATCTAACATGGAAAGGACGTGTTTTTCTTACAGTGTGAAGGTCATCGGTCTTGCTGGGACCCATCGGTCTAGTTTTGGATTAACAAAAGATACAAACGTTTGGTGCCTCGTCTTTTTACCCTAGTCTTTATTTGGCTAAAGTTTCACCCCCGCCCCATATTAATCTTTCTTTTATGTGATTCCTTTTCAGAAGTAAAACGTGGGACCTTGTTTGAATCATCAACGCTTTCTTATCATCCAATTACTATTTCTCTTGATAACGCTTTTAAAGAGAACAGGGAAAATATGTTGACTGGAGTAAAAACCTAGTTAATGAATATGTTGAAAAAATCTTATGTGAATTATCAATTGTGCTTTATTGTAATGCAATATAAGCTGAAAGTCAAACAGATTAAAGTTGATTTAACAGGCAATGCCCTTATATGTATTATCTCTTTTAAAGAAAATGTCATATTCGTTTATGTTATATACATAACTTTCATTGACGTAATTTTTAAAAGACTGTATTATGTGTCTTTTTAGGAAACAATGTGTATTATAAAATTATTTGTTTTTATATTTTTATAATTTGGATTTCTCTGAATAAACTCAGATAACACTCTTTTTTATCTGTCTTTGTTATTTTTGATAATGTTCCTGTTTTTAATACCTCCCACATTCAACACATTGAGAGTTTAAACCCAAAAGTTTTCGTATGTGTTTATGGTATTCATCAAGTGATTTCAATTCATTGCAATTTGCACAGAGTTTAAGATCCGTCATTTTTATACAAAAGAAATATTGAACTCCATTTACAGTAATAGAAACATAAACTCTATTACCGAATTGATAATGCGTGGATGGTATGTGCTGGGAACGTAACATGGAATAGCCAACTGCCACATAGATGGTGAATCAATATTGAATAATTAAATAGGGGTGAGAAAAACCTCTATACTTCTATCTCTATAAACAAGCATAATAACAAAATACCATTACAATAGAATAGAATTCGAAATAAAAAAAAATATCACAACGGTAGAATCGATTTCGTTTTTTTCTTTCTCTATACTAATACAATACCAATGCTGTAGAATCGAAATGATCTCAATAAATCATCAAAATAATACCATATGATCAAAATATAATCGAATTTGAGACCGGAGTAAAAAGTACCCTTATATATCCTTTTCATAACATTTTTTTTTTCGATTTTTTAAGTAATAATCATAATATTCCTCTTGGCTATGAAACTGCCCATAGCATTATTTACAGATATTGTTCAATTTTCACTCCCTTTACTAAGACACTCTGCTTCCACTGTTATAGCAAATCTTGATTTACCCAAGCAGGATATAGCTGGTAACACTCAGCGGCTGCATATATTGAATTTTATAATTACATGTTCTCTTAATATAACAAAAATGACACGATTTTTTTTTTTTTTTTTGGGGGGGGGGGGGGGGTGAGGGAGTGGGCATTAAGCTTTTTAACTGGAGTTGGAGCAAATCTTTACGATTGGACTGATGACTCGAAAAAGATCGAGATATAGATAGAGATAAAAGATCTGGGACGGGCTAAAAATATAATAGTTATTGTGAAATATGAGGAAAGAAAAATAAGTAGTACATGGTCACTAACGCCAACCGGCACGACACTCCATAATGGTTTCTAAAAAAAAAATTAAAAAAATGGGTTTTAAGATAAATTCTCAAAAGAAAAATATACGAATAAAACATTCACTATTACCTCTCGCTAGATAACCTAATTTCGATTGAAAGGTTTGCAATTGGATAAACTTTGGACCTTGATATTTTTGCAATTAGCTTAATTCAAGTTCTCGGTCTACCTAGATCTATACCGGGATTAAATTGTTGAACAATAAGAGAGTGACCACCACCCTTTATGATTTAGGGATGGCGGACCATTCAAGAGCCCAAGAGGCTATGGAGACCACTCTAGAGGATCTAGACAATCAAGAGTTTGACACAAATAAAATTATGATAACTGTTATAGGAAAGAGAGCTACCCAGTGTAGTTGGGATGATATTCAAGTAAATCTGAATAGAACGACTGAACCAGCCGGGACAGAGGAGGATAGTTTTTACCAAGTTTATAGACTTGAGGATCCTACACGCTGGTTCCTTATAAAAAATAAACCTGAAGCTGACTTACTAAACAATACAACAAAAACAGTCAACAATCAACCATTCTCTCTGCACTTTAAAAGAAGAGAAGAAGAAAACTTAATTATGAGAATATTATAGGCTCCACCCAAACTAAAATTAGAAGTCATAAATTGTAAAGAGAAATCTAGGGCAAGAGGCAACAGTGAGCAGACCCGAAGACGCTAAAGACAGCGGTCGAATAGACCCAAAATCGTACCCCATTGTGTAAAGGTAAATTTTAGAGGCAGTAAAACTGTTAAATAAATGCTGTGGTTTGTTCTAGTGAGAAATCGAAGACAAAAGTGTTGCTGGTGCAATATTACTGAAGCCTGGCCCTACAAATGTTCGAAAAGAGGGGAAGAGAAGGACAAAGTAGAAAGTGTGTTGAAAAGTTTTAAATCTCTATAAATAGCATTTCTTCAATATGGCCGCCGGGAAATTATATTTTGGCAATCTCTATAAATAGCATTTCTTCAATATGGCCGCCGGGAAATTATATTTTGGCAATCTCTATAAATAGCATAATTCTAATATGGCCGCCGGTTAATTCCAATTTGGCAATCTGTATAAGTAGCATAATTTCAATATAGCCGCCGGCTAATTCTCATTTGGCAATCTCTATAAATAGCATAATTCCAATATGGCCCCCGGTTAATTCTATTTTTGTAATCTCTATAAATAGCATAATTCCAATATGGCGACCAGTTAAATCTAATTTGGCAAATCTCTATAAATAGCTAAATTCCAATATGGCCGCCGGCTAATTCTATTTTGCAAATCACTATAAATAGCATATTCCAATTTTGCCGCCGGGAAATTTTTATTTATTCCATCTCTATAAATTGCATGATTTCAATACGGCCGCCAATTTTATTTTGGCAATCTCTATAAATAGCACAACTCTAATATGGCCGCCAGTTAATTCTATTTTAGCAATCTCTATAAATAGCATAATTTCAATATTGGCGCCGTTTAAATCAAATTTGGCAATCTCTATAAATTACATAATTTCAATATGGACGCCGGTTAATTCTATTTTGGTAATCACTATAAATAGCATAATTTCAATACGGCCGCCGGTTAATTCTAATTTGGTAATATCTATTAATAGATAATCCCAGTATTAGTTTTCCATCTCTATAAATAGCATAATTCCAATATGGCCGAGGATTAATTCTAATTTGGCAAACTCTATTAAAAGCAAAATTCCAATATGGCCACTGGTTGTCTCCTATTTGGAAATCTCTATAAATAGCATAATTCCGATATAGCCGCCGGTTAATTCTACTTTTCGTAATCTCTATAAATAGCATAATTTCAATATGGCCGGTGGCTAATTCTATTATGGTAATATCCATAATTAGCATAATTTTATCATGGCCGACGATTCATTCTTTTTTGGCAATCTCTATAAATAGCATAATTTTAATAGAGCCGCCGGTTAATTCCAATTTGGTAATATCTACTAATAACATAACTCCAATATGGCTGCCGGTTAATTCTATTGTGGCAATCTCTAGAAATAGCATAATTTCAATATGGCCGCCGGTTAAATCCAATCTGGCAATCTGTTAAAATAGCATCATTCCAATATGGCCGCCGGCTAATTCTATTTTGTAAATCTCTATAAATTTGGCCGCCGGGAAATTTTTATTTTTTTTCCATCTCTATAAATAGCATGATTTCAATATGGCCGCCGGTTAATTATATTTTGGCAATCTCTATAAATAGCACAACTCCAATTTGGCCGCCCGTTATATCTATTTTAGCAATCTCTATAAATAGCATAATTCCAATATGGCCGCCGGCTAATTCTATTTTGGCAATCTCCATAATAAGCATTACTTCAATATGGACTCCGGTTAATTCCAATTTGACAATCTCTATAAATATTATAATTTCAATAAAGCCGCCGGTTATTTCTATTTTGGTAATCTCTAAAAATAGCATAATTTCTATATGGCCGGCGGTTAATTCCAATTTGATAATTTCTATAAATAGCATAATGTCAATTTGGCCACCGGTTAATTCTATTTTGGTAATATCTATAATTAGCATAATTTCAATATGGACGCCGGTTAATTCCAATGTGGCAATCTCTATAAATAGCATAATTTCAATATGGCCGCCGGTTTTTCCAAGTTGTTGAACTCTATAAAAAGTATAATTCCAGTATGGCTGCTGGCTAATTCTATTTTGGCAATCTCTATAAATAGCATATTTCTAATATGGCCGCCGGTTAATTCTATTTTGGCAATCTCTATAAATAGCATTATTTCAATGTGGCCGCCGGTTAAATCTAATTTGCAATATCTCTATAAATAGCATAATGTCAATATGGCCGCCGGTTAATTCTATTTCGGTAATATCTATAATTAGCATAATTTCAATATGGACGCCGATTAGTTCCAATTTGGCAATTCTCTATAATTAGCATAATATGTATATGGCCGCCGGGTAATTCTATTTTTGCCATCTTCATAGCTAATTCCAATATGCCCGCCCGTTAATTCTAATTTGGCAAATCTCTACAGATTGCATAATTTAAATATGGCCGCCGGTTAATTATATTTTGTTAATATCTGTAATTAGCAAAATTCTAGATTTCCGCCGGTTAATTCTATTTTGGTAATCTCTATAAATAGCATAATTTTAATATGGCCGCCAGTTAATTCTATTTTGGCAATCTCTATAAATAGCATAATTTCAATATGGCCGCCGGTTTATTCTAATCTAGTAAATCTCTATAAATAGCATGATTTCAATATGGCCGCCGGTTAATTCTATTTTGGTAATATCTATAATTAGCATAATTTCAATATGGACGCTGGTTAATTCTATTTTGGTAATCTCTATAAATAGCATAATTCCAATATGGCCGCCGTTTTATTCTATTTTGTCAATCTTTATAAATAGCAGAATTCCAATATGGCTGCCGGTGAATTCTATTTTGGCAATCTCTATTTGCTCCAGTAAACATATTTTTTCTTGTGCTCTTTAAATGCGGTATGAAGAGAAATAGAAACTGGATGCTAAGAAAGCTTTGAGGATTGAAACAAGGTCCCACGTTTTACTTCTGAATCACAAAAAAGAAAGATTAATATGGGGGTGAAACCTGAGCCTAATAAAGACTAGGTACTCGTTAAATTGTAAATATATTGTATTTATAATAAATCAAATATAATTTAAAGACAGTTTATGATAAAAATTACACAAAGTTATTTGATGCAAGAGCACATTTTAATTACATCAAGAACTGACATAGATTTTCGTATATATCTAAATAGAACATACTTTACAGATTTAAGTAAAAGTAAAGCTGGACATTTTTGGAAAATCTATCTAATAATACAATAAAAATAACTGAACAAACTTTTTTGTTGTTGTTTTTTTAAACCTACTATTAAAACTCTTATTAATTAGGGAGAATCGAGGAATCCTCTCTCCCGTTCAAGATTATCAATCATTTTTAAGGAGAAATTTTTGCATAAGGGAACAATATTTTTTTCACTCATCCACAGACACATTCTAGGATGTGTTTTGTCGAATTACGACTCATCAGTGTTCCTGGTCCATGTAGTTCTTGAATTACTCAATTTTTTCAATCCTTCAGGTCTTTCCTTTCTCTTATCTTGTCTCCTGAACATGGAGATCCTTAGCTTTACAGGCCTAGGCTCTCTTCCAGCTATTCTTCCTGGACATAAACTTCTGGACTGGTCTTTGCGGCTTCTGCCTCTGTGATCTCGAAATATAATGACAGGACTTATTGCAACATGTTTTTTACACCCCTCCCCTTTTTTTAATCTTCAGTTCCTGATCTATTTTGTTCTTGTGCACATCAATGCTTCAGTGTTCCGGGTCTTTTTCTTACCTGTCCATGACTATCTCTAGCTTAAGGCTCGTAAGTATCTCTTCCAGTTTCTCTTCGTTGTCTTTAAGTTCAGGTCTTTGCGTCTCCGCCTTTTGTGATTTCTAACCATGATATCATGATCAGAATTATTATAAAAATGGAGAAAACAAATTGAGAAAGAAAATACAAAAAGATTTTCATTCAAATTGTGTGTATATGAAGTATTGAAAAGAAATGGGATTATCTGTCAGAAACTATTTTTTTATGCTGGAAAACAAAGCGTCTAAGCTAAAAGCAGGAAAAAAGTATCTTAACTAAATCAATTTATAAAAGCCCTGGCTGGGAAGGAAAAATTCAGCAAGTTTTCATTAGTACTACATCAAAGTAAAAATGACAGGAGGAAAAAAAATACCGTCTTAAGCTAGACTACGACGTAATATTTTTAGACTGACCGACATCATTTGCATAAACTCCTCCCACCCAGCGGTACGTAGCAGAATCGCTTTTCGCAAACATGCTAGCCCTCTCACCGTGAACGTAACTGTTATGTAATTGTTACATGATGACTTCCAGCGATGCTCTAATGCTATCGGTACTGAGTACTAGCGCGCTATGGAGAGTTTGTTTCCACTGCTCCACTGAATGCTCACACAGTTACATTACATAGCAATCACATGATCCGAGACAGTTATACCAGCAGCAGCAGCAGATTTCATTGGTCTAAACAGCTGAACAGATTGACCAGGCCTAACGCTCGCTTGCGGCTTCCGATGTAAACAACGTGGGCCGATTTGCACACGTCACTAGGGAAACCACGTGTTTGTTACGTTATGACTCATGCTTACGATACGTAATTCAATCTGCGAAACATGGCTAATGGCTCTTTATGGACACGGCCAGTGTATTACATCTACTTCGTGACAAGTGAACCATCGCACAACATGCTCTGAATTTCATCCATATTCTTTATTCTTTATCTTTGGTACAAAGAAGCAAAAAAAATACATTGTGTATTAAAAAAGAAATAATTTTAATGATAACCAATTCCTTCTTTCAAACGTCAGGTAATGTAGTTAGGCCTTTAGAGCCTCTCGTGATCGGCAAAAACAGGCAATAAGTGGTTTTAATGAATGTAGAAATAAATAAGTAGTAATTTCTGTGGCTAAAATAAATAACACCTTATCCAATACAATGTTTTTTTTTCCCTCAAGAATAACACTGGCTTACAAAAATACTGTTCATAAGCAATATAGATCTCCAGTATGCAATTGCAATTTCCAACAGCTCTATTCTAATTCTATTCTAAAATAATCAAAAAAGTTAATTTCAGAATTTTACAGCCGCATACTATCGTATCTCGAGTTATGAGCTAAAATATCTCAAGTATACTATAGTAAGTCAAATTATGATAGTGTACGTTTTGGATTTCACGGAGCTCAAGATACGATATTTTAATTAATTGTAATTTATTAATTATCATAGTTAATGATATGACTCAGAGATTTTGTCACAACATGCGCATGGTAATTGTCTGTATTTTGCCGAAAAATCTCGATTTCTGAAAAAAACTGGACTTACGATAGTTTACACTGCGACCCTCGATATGTTGGCTCGAAGCCAACAATGCAGTTACCATCTTCTTTTTTCACATTTTGTCTAGAAGATTGACTTTCTGTACGTCAATAATTATAATTGCGGTAATCTATATATATAGATTATCTGATGCGACTTAAAAATTATGTTAATCTTGGGCACAATTCTCAAACTAATTGATTAAAACGTCAACTGTGCTAATGAAAAAAATCGAAGGAAATGAACGGGAATTCTGAAAGCAAGACAGTCTACTTTGTGTTCTTCTTGTTTAAGGAAACTCTTCGACAGGCTTAGTTTATTATTTAATACAATATTGTTGGCACGGAAAGAGGACGATCAAGTAATTCTGCACCACTTGGCAAGTTTAAGTGCTATAGGAAATAAAAAATTCTCTTGTAGATTTTCCCGGGGCTCTCTGAATGAATAACGAATATTACGTCATTCCTCCATACCTTTTTAATTACTTGTCAATCAGCACTTTTTCTGCTTTGGTTTCTTGGGTTCTGACTTCAAGATTTTCTAGGGGTTAATTTCATGTAAGCTATGATGATGGAATTCACACGCCTCGCGTTGACTTCATTCTTATAGAGTCCATGATGCTTCAAAAATCGTTTTGTTACCAACTTATTTTAAAGGTTTTCTTATATGCTGTTGATATTGTGCTTTTTTCCACGTGTGGTCTTTTTTAGTTTAAATATTATAGTTTTCCTTATTTCAATTTGTGAATAAAACTAAAGATTAAAGATTTTTTTTAATAACACTCAATATTATCGGTTCCTAATAGTTTTTTTTGACTAGGCCTGTTGGTGAAGGTTCCATCTTCTTAAGCGATCTCATTCCTTTATAGAACCTTGAAAAGCTTTTCTTTTGAAATTAATGAACTAAAGTATTTTTATCTCCCAACAAAGCGTGTCATAGATAGAAGCAGAGCCGTAAAATTGGGAAAAGACAATAAGAAACCATAATTCTGAAAAAATAACTTCTCATACACAGAGTTATTGCATGTTAGCTAAAAATTACGGTCCTCAAGAAGGATAACAAATTATTATATCATAATGAATGTTGCAAACAAAATTATTCTGGCAAAATTAAAACAAGCCAAGAGTGTATAATGAATCATTGAGGGTCTCATTAACGACTGGCTTTTTCCTTACTCTCATAAACATTTTGTGATGGATCAATCGAGATTTTTTTAAAATCAAACAGTTCTTTCATTCTGGTCATTAATTTTTGTCAAAAAATGTGAGGTATTTAGACAATTTTCAATTTCTTCGTATTAGAATCTGATACTTAAAATACAACTTGATATAATTATTTCTGTAAGAGTTTTTTTTGTTTTTTTTTGTAAACTTTCTCCTTGTATTTAAGTCTTATCACTGTAATAAATTTGACTTCTTTCTTTTGCATAACATAGAACATATTTCATCTTGTCAGAGCATTTTCTTTTCGTTTTTATTACTAAAATTTTCATCTAAAAGTGTCTCTATCATTTATTTTCCACTACGCTATCTTCATGACTTCTTCATTCAACTTTTTTTTTCTTCCTGAAATTTATTGTGTTGAGATTAATATAAAGATAAGCAAGCTAAGATGTTGTGCTTATTATTTATGTTTCCGTTTTAAACTTTTTTTTTCCAAACAATGTGAGAGGACTATTTTGATAAGCTATAAAATATAATCATCTGATACATCATAAAGTGCATGAAATTTGTTTTTTTCTTTTTATTAACAATGACCTTTTCTTCCAAAATGGTCTACCAACAGCAAATAAATAATCATAACTCTGTAAATATGGCTATATGAGGATTAGAGTTTATTGAGCGTATTTTTCCATACAAAATATTAAGGATGAAGTTAATATTGTTTAGCTAACAGCCCATTACAGTTGTAGATTTCATCTTATATATGTATTTTAGTAAAAAAAAATTAAAAAAAATCGTTTTTTATCCGCCTTGAAGTTACATTCGCTATTGCGTGAATTTTTATTGTATTATTTCTCACATTTGGATGTCTATAATTATTGCTTCTTCAGGTCTGAAACCTGATTCTAGTCAGACGATCAAAATCTGTTTTAGGAAATGAAAGGTAATTTGTCTTCATTATCAGATTAGCAAAACCGGGCGCAATGCTTCTATTATCAAGGATATCAGAAATCTGAACTCAGGAGAAATGAATCTCTTCTTATCTCTCTTAAATGGTTTGCACCCCCTGAATAATAATAAAAAAATGTTTTGAACAGAGACAATGCTGCCTAACGATATTTCTATTTTTATCTGAAGATTCAACTTAAAGTTTATTTGTGAGCTATTTAGTATATTAGATAAGGATTGTAATGTGAAAACTAAGGCATATTGTAATGATTAAACTCTTTCTTTTATAATAATGAATAGAGATATTAAAAATTTATCTAATTTATAAAATTTGATTTAACTCCTTGCAATTCTATAAAAACAAATTATTTAGACTTAATTTAAATTAATTATTATCCATAATAAATTTTAAAGTATAGCGTCACAGACACACACACACACACACATATATATATATATACATCACACATATATATATATATATATATATATATATATATATATAGTTAAAATGACAAAATAAAATCCAACGATATTTTAGATTTCTAACTTTTATTCTAATGAATTCCCCCCCCCCCTTTTCTACATACTACAAAAACAAAACAATAATTTTAAGAAACTAAATAAATATATCTATAAAGCAAAATTATAAACTAAACCTACGCTATTTAATTCTTATGTATATTCTATCTGATTATTACATTTTTCTTTTTGTGTATTCCATTTCTTGCTTCCAACCACCAGATCTTGTTCACACACCAGTCCTTGTTCGTTCACACACACCAGTCCTTGTTTGTCAACACAAACCAGTTCTTGTTTTAATAGTCCCTTTTTCTTGACTTTTCTTTCATTTACAACAAAATTGTCTTTTTCAGAATATAATATTTTTTTTTCTTATGTTTTTATATATATATATATATAATTTTTTTTTTTTTACAACTCAGTTCATGAGGCCGTTTCCTTTTTTTTACTTCTCAGCATAAGTATAAGTTATTTTTGCTTGTCACTTAGGACACAATTTCTTTTTTTCATTGATGAAGCAATAAATTGCCTTTTCCTTTTTGCTAACAATAATTTCGCATATTGAAGATTAGGAGATTTGTTTAAATTTTATTTTTAATATTTGTTTCTTTTTGGGTTTTTTTTCTGTTCGGGTGCTAATTTTTAGTATAATTTTTCCTGCAACAGAATAGGAAAACAGTTTTTTAATTTAGCATCAGCTATTCAATCGTTTATCTATATCAACAATAATCAACAACATCATGATTCACTAGACATAATAAAGAAAAACTTCTGAAAGGAAGTTAATTATTTCTTTAAATCTCTAAATCCTCTTTTATTATTTTACTATTTACATTTAAAACTAGATCCTGATGACAAAACTTCTCACCTCTCCCGATTTAATTCTACTAAGGTAAAATCTCCCGTCTTGTTCCTCCATCAACAATGCAATGCAAAAGAGAGCGAACTTTCGCGCTGCTCGGGTTTTATAGGTCTAAGGCTAAGTCTAAGGCCTTCATACATTCTCGCTTTTCATTCCCCCACTGCATATGAACTTCACTCACATACCATTCTTTTTAAAAGATAAATTATTATGCAGGGCAGCTTTTGCAAATTATCTTTATGTAGGCTTAGTGTATTTTTGAACGCTTATTTGTTATAATATATTTATTCGTCGAAACTTTTGGAATTATCTAGCTCTGAAGAGTTGATCGCTTACACTTCACAACTACGACTAAGTATAATTTATCAAGTAGGGCTATGTTGAATGATTAAAAAAAAATTTAGTGCGCGAATCGCCATAAGAAAATCGATCCATTTTTATAATAGTTTCAATTATATGAGTAGTATGCTTCCAAGTTATTTCTTTCTAGTGACATTTATTTGTTACATTAATTTTACTTTTGACCCATATTCGTGCATTACAAGACCCGGGTCGTAATAAACTTAATACTTGGAAAAAAAACTTGAAAAAAAAATTCATCAACTTAATAATAGCTAGCATGTGAACGGCAACCAACCTTACCCCGAACATCGAGGCATACAGTTCTACTTTTTTTCAGGGTCTTATTTTCTTTGCAAAAAAAAACTTTCTACGTGCTTTTTCATGCAATTAAATACAGCAATAGCAGCCATATAATTTTATTAATTAAACGATATTTTAGATATTTTCAAAATACTATAACTCACTTGATGAAATATTTGCAAACTATTTGAGCTGTTTAGGAGCCTTATACAAAAAGATGTGAAAAGATAACGCATTTATCATGCATTCCTTCATGCATAGTATAATGCGATGCTAACATTTTTTCAAATTTTTATCGATAAAGTTTTATATTATTTGACACTTTTAAATCGTGCACTTAATAAACCGTGAACGCTCTTTACAAATAACAGTGGTTTGATCGATAGCTGTCTGTCGTGTGCAAGGTTTAATTGTGCTGCCATAATGGGATTCTAGTTTTCCCAGTTCGTGATAAATGCAAGCGGAAGGCTAACATTGCGCAAATACTAATCAGACGAGAAATGAAATAAATATGAAACTGTCGTTGATTTGAGTTACACAGTCATCAAGGCATGATTTATCGACTAAAAAAAAGGGGGGAATTAGGTTGAGCGCTGTAAGGTCTTCATTTCGAATAAGAAAATGTGATGAAGCGATTCCTCAAAATGGTACAAATGTATTGAATAACATTGCTGTGCTCTATGTGGTAAACATTAAGAAATATCGCATAATAAGCATTGTGTTTCTAAGAGGAAACTGCTATCCTCAATTCAACAGCTTCATGTCCTCATAGATTACCTTTTCAACTGATTATTGCAGTAACTTTATAAACACAAAACAGTAAAAGGCTTGAAAACGAGAATGAAAACTAAGCTCTACAATGAAATCTTTCCATGAATTTATATAATGTAGTCTGAACAGTGAGACCAATTATTTTCAAAGTGGTGGACTTTTTTTTTATACTTTTTGAAAAAAAAAAGTCTCGCAGTTACTTTTCAGTCCAAACCATATTGTTCTCGCAGAATAGTTCACTACGCCTATAACCAACTTTCATACGACTTATTTTGCACTTCGATATTATAAATGATTTTGAGTTCAGATACAATTTTCTGGGAAATTAATATCAAGAAAAGTAAAATTTGTTTGAATTTTGAAAATATAAAACAACACTGTATTTTTTCAATTGAATTTTAATTATAAGCACAACGTTTTGCGAAAACAATAAGAGCAGGATACAACAGAAACAGCAGCAAATAGAGACACAATAAAAACAGAGCTACTAAAAGTAAAAAAAAACGTAGCAGTTGATGTAAAAAAATTCAAAATAACAATCGCCTTGATTCTAAGATGACTCATAAACAACAAGTTACGTAGCTTCAAAAATCTTAAACCCGTGTCAAAGGATTTGTAAACAATAATTTTCTTACAATCGTCACGGCTTACAAACCAATAATTACAACCTTCCCGTAAAAAAGAAATACACCTCTCCAAAATATACCAATATAATAAACACAAACTATCGACATGAGAAAAAAATTCTAAATCCATTACAACACTGGTATCCCGCGAGGAGCCTAGCGAATGATCTCTTTGAAATGTAGGAGTTTCGCCACAAGAATTAGCAAGCATTTAGAAATAATATAAAAAAATAACAGAGCATCCTAAGGGCAACATAAACACTGTCTGGATTCTATACAACGAATAATGAAAGTGGACTTAGAACTAACGAAATTAGTTATCTGTAATGGGCACAACAATATGGTGTTAATACGCTGTAAAGGTGCATGATTAAGTTCAACATCTTACCTAAGATTAAATTTTGAAATAACCAAATTATACTTTAGTGAAACAAAAAACCAACAATTTCAACAAAATCAAATATTTTGTCTGTTATTGCACCAAAAAATCCAACAAAAAAAACCTTTTTTCTTTATCTTTGGCTCATTTTTTATTCCTTACACATTATATTTCTCTGTCTCCTCCTTTCTCTCTCTGTCCCTCTCTTATTGCCTGTCCTTATCTCTCTTTTTATATGTATATCTATAAACATGTATATCTATAAACATGTATATATATATATAAATATATATATATATATATATATATATATATATATATATATATATACTTCTTTTTTCATATCAGAGTTACATCAAAACCAATGATTCTTTCACATCTCAAAACTTTAAAATTCAATTAAAAGTAAGGATTTGTGTTTGCCATGAAACAAAATGTAACAGAGTAGATCGTGGTGCTGCGATATAAAAATTTGCACCATTTAAACACAATAAAAATATATTTACAAAACACACCATAAATATGTCAGAGTTAGAGATCCTATACACGGCTAGGGCGATTTTATGCTGGACTCCGATAATTCTACAATATCAGTCTCAACTTAAGTAGCCTTTAAACGATTCCAAAAAGATCACAGGTAAAACTCATTGCTTTTTCCATTGACGTGATAAGGATTTTGAAGAATCAAAATTGAGTATCGGCATTGTTGCCCATAGGAATCTAAGTTTTTTTTTTTTTAAAGTCTGGGAAATACCTTTTATATGTTCATCGCCGAAGTTTATTTTAATTATATTCATACAACTGGTTTTCGATCGAGAGAACACTATCACGACGGAAGTCTTTCAACAAGCTCGACAAAAACCTCATCACATTGTGGTTGAGAAGTTTGTGGCGTATGTCTCTGACGTGGGGCCGCCATTTGTGGAGACCATCGAGTAGCGCTCCTTTCTTCGCGACTTTGCCACCAAGGAGTTAAGAAAGGGCATCCTCCCATTTATCGTCAACAAACGCACGACCTCTTTGCGGAAGTGCTTGCCGGTCAGGCAGTAAATGAAGAAGTAACAGGCGTAGTGAGACATGCAGATGACCTCAACGATTTTTCTAACTTCTAAGTAGGTGAACATACTAGACCAAGTTTTATCAGCCCTGATCTCTGAGTCTGACATGTTCATCCCTCCGTGAGGAAAGCTAGGATTTAAGCAGCTGAGCACCGTAGCGCTGAGCTGTGTGACGATAAGATATGTCGACACACTGAGAAGAGTTATTGTGGACGCAGCGCTGTTCCCGCCGTTAGCTCTTCCGCCGCCGGTTCCGTTTATCTGACTATGCTGACGAGTTAGTGCGTCCTTGCGAGATATTTTGAAGATCTCCCTCAGAACAAGAATATTGAAGACCAGCACGGCGAGCGGAACAAGGCCGAAAGCAAATATGTCAGTCACCCAGGTCCACACACTCCAAAAACTCCAGTTATCCCCGACGCCTGCTTCGGGCCGGATATTGCAGCTGTTCTCAAGCTCGCTGAACGTCCAAATATACGCCTGAGCGGAAGAGAGAGCCAGAGAAAAAGCCAGAAGTAAGAAGACCACGACTGCTGCCCTCTGAACGGTGCACAGTTTCTCTTTTAAGAACGGATGACACACGGCGACATATCGCTCGGCTGTAAAAGCCAACACGAGGAAAGTTGACAAATACTGGGGGACGTAGTAAGCGAAGTGAAATAGTTCACAGCCTATTTTGGCATTGTAGACGTCGTATCCCCACGCCATATGCAGCACGTACATCAGGTGTAGCACAAGAAAGATCAGATCCGTTATAGAAAGCGCGCCCAGATAGATGGCGGAAGAGTTGTTCCTGCGCATGCGCTGTCCGAGCCATACGGCGGCTGAGATGGGGTTTCCAAGAAAACCGATGAAGTACCAGAAGGGTGGCGCTATTTTATCAGCTAAAGGGACGGCAGGTGCGAACTCTTCTAGCAGCGCTGTTCGAGACGGATACCTGTACAGGAGGTGAGACAGGTCGAATGATGTGTTGTTTGCCATCGTGGTCCTGTTGAACAGAGTCAATAAATACGAGTTACATCATGTACTTTGCAATGGCAACGGACATAAATCTTTAAACATAGAAACACGTCAAAAGAATTATGAAAAACCCCCCAGAAAGTCTGAAAAAAGTATCAGGGATATGAAAAAAAAAACACGAAACATGACTTAAATTACAAATTACGGGCTTAGAAAGAATTAGCAATGTTTATATCAATTTATCATTCTTCCTATGTTTTAATTTATCTATCTATCTATTTATTTATCTATCTATGTAACTTTCTGTTCACCTACTACAGTACCTTTCTTTCTAACCTTAACTTACTTTTATGTACCTGACCATGTACAGCAATCGTTCACTCACTTATTCAGTCTATTTCGCTAATGTTCATTTATCTGCTTTTATGGTAATAAGATAAAAATAAAGTCTAGCTGGTTAGGTAAATACCACGTTACAGAATGATTTTCCAAAACGGTTGTCACACCTCTAAAAGAGTTAATTTTCTTTGTTCGTCCAGATACCCCGCCAGGCATTAAGAGCAAACAATCCTAATAGTTTCAAGCTGAGTGATTAGAAATGGAATCCGCCCTAGAGTAGAACAAAACTTCACCCAAGAACGCACCTGAAGTCAGGTGTAGGTATAGATCTATTTCTCGTTCTATGTCTAATAAAAGGTGTTTAAGCCGTTCTGATTCCACTTCATTGAGTAGGAACGAAAACATTCTCCGTTAGCTGGAGCTTAGTTTTCATTAGATTTAATGGCACCGTCAAACTACTTCAGACTAAACAATCACTTTATGGTGGGCAGGCGCGTATGGAAATCAGATTAACTCAATGACCATTATTCGGCAATTTTTGCAATTTTTAGCTGTCTATTGTGATGCAATGAACTTTGGAGTAAAACTTCGAATAACTATACAAATTCTTTCAGCACCGAAGAGGACGTAATAAATGGAGGGGTACTTTAAGGGGACAAAACGTCTGACTGCACAGAGACAAACAGGCTTAGGAAAAAAGAAAAAAGGAAAAATATGTGAGCCATGCACATTAAAATGCAATTTCTATCTAAAAAATAGATAGATAGATGAAAATAGAGAGAGAGGGAGAGAGAAAGAAAGAAAGAGAGAGAGAGAGGGAGAGAGAGAGAGAGAGAGAGAGAGAGAGAGAGAGAGAGAGAGAGAGAGAGAGAGAGAGAGAGAGAGAGAGAGAGAGAGAGAGAGCGAGAGAGCGAGGAGAGAGACTTGAGGAGAAGTTTACAAAAAGATAAGGAAGAAAAGGAAGAGTGAAACGGAAAGCCAGTGAGAAGAGAAAGAGATATAGACAGAGCTAAAGACAAAATTAGAGAGACATTGTGAGAAATAAAAAGAGAGAGAGAGAGAGAGAGAGAGAGAGAGAGAGAGAGAGAGAGAGAGAGAGAGAACAGTGTAAGGGGGCGGGTTTGGTTTTAGGTGGGGGGGGGGGAAGTGGAAAGGTCGTAACGCAGACATAATTTTCTAAAGAAAATTTGCATTTGCAAACGTTTTATAAGCGGATAATCTTTTCCGTTTCGTTCCGTCTCCTCTGAAAAGAACAAATTATGAAATCGTGCATTCAGTCGTGCACTCAGCCATTCACACATTGAAAGCCAAAAAAAAATGAAACGTGCTTGAAAAATTGTCTTTCGAAACGGTTAGTGCATTTTTCCAACCAACAGCATACTGCTTATTATCAAACCTCAAAATTAAGTAAAATAAGTAGATGATTTAATGCCTCTTGGAAGCCTACACACAAAAAATCACTATGTCTTACTTTTTGAAAGGATAAATTATGATTTATGAACTAAAAAGTAATAATTATATAAGTATAGAATTGTGGTATGAAAAACTGAAAAAATAATCCGAGCCATGAGTGATTTGAAATGAACCAAATTAAAGGCGCACGTATATTGTTGTCGCCTCTTTGCACTTTAACCCCCGTGGCGAGGCACATTACTGGCCTCAATTTATGGAACGCTCTCTGTCTCTCTCTCTCTCACACACACACACTCACTCACACACACACTGTGTGTCCTCTCGGTCTCTCTCTGTATATATATACACACTGTCTGTCCCTTCATGTATCCGATCTATCTTAGACCATTATTTTTATTTCCGATTAGGAGTCTCAGCTACTATTACGCAACATTCGCAAGTTCGACTTTTGCGTGTGTCTGACCATTATAACAACTGAATACACATATCAGAATTGGTGATCTTCGAACATATTAAAGCCTTAATCTTTAGTTAAAAAAAAAAGAGCAAAAATCAATATTTTCTCTATGTCAAGAGCAGCACTTGAGAGATGCAACAAGAACGGTGTAGACGTTAAATGATAACACATCACTTGGCTGTTGGTAGCCTCTAATTGATTGTTGTTACGGGCATTTACTAAATATCTACTTTTCAAACTAGATTAGCTTTCTTCTCTTCAACTAAAATATATACACACACACACACTCATAAATAAGAAGAGTATCATAAATTGCAGGAAAGGAAAAGCCATCCTTAATTCCCATTTTTTACACATCAAACATTGGGATTACTGGCTGATCTGTCTTGAGAGAAGTTTTAATACCTTTTTGCTCGAAAAGGGAAACAAATCTCTTTTTTTTTTCTCCGCTTGCAATCACTCCGTCTTTGCTTCAATCAGAATAATTTTTTTTCATGTTATGCCCTTGAAGATGAAGTGCTCAGAAAACTGACTTAAATCTATCGTACCAAGCTGATGGAAAGATCTATATACGGAGTTTAACATGAAGATAAAATAGGAAAAGAAAGATTAAAAAAAAACGCACAGAAACTAATCCTTCTTTCTCAATGGATTACTTTTTGAACGCAAACCATTTTCTTTTCTCTATAAATAATAATACGCAGTATTCTATACCTCTTGAGGGTTCAAACTGTTGTAGTGAAAACAAAAACAACTTTATCTGCTTTCAACTTGTAAGTTCTTTCATAACAAAATGGAGATACAGATAATCATAGATATCAACATGTTGCAAATCTTGATTTATAATGCATGATGTTACTCTGATTTTTAAACTACTTTATTTTTTATACTTTTATTAGTTTTCCCCTCTTATTTCCCTTCGTCGCTACTTTTTTCCTTCTCCTTCTTTTTCTCATTACTC
>JAWDGP010007079.1:0-29648 GCA_033675545.1 Elysia crispata | reverse complement strand
TAGTTTGATGCACGTGTTTGATCTTACTTCTACTTCTTCCTTATCGTTTTCTTGTTGTAGCAGTACATGTAATTGGTTATTCATTTACACATACCTGAAACAACTTCAAAAGTCATGGATTGAGTTTCAAAGGATCCTGTAGGTAATGCCTTCTTGGTATATGTATGTTTATTTTTATGTTAATTTTTCATCATCTAGCTCTGTGAGGAATTTATGGCAGTAAGAGATGGATGAAGTAAGCTAGCACAGCACCACAAGTGAAGTTTGTATTTACAATCTCTGAACCAATGTCACCACAGACAAGTGTGGGTGCTGGAAGCGTTGGCCACTCAAGTACAGAGGATCTTCTGATTTAAAATTTTTAAATTATAGGAAAGACAAATTGCATCAGAAAAGTGGTCTTCAAGGTGGTTTTTTTTTTCAAAGAGATAAGAGCAAATAGCTGTGGAAATAAATATTCAAATAATTTCTTTTTTTCTTTTGAGAGATCCACTGTGCTTAAATTTTAGTGACAAGTCATATTGTTTTTTTTTCATTATCATTTCATTTGAATTGGTGTTATAAATGTAAAAAATATATATATATATATATATATATATACGTATATAAAGCTTCCAGAATTTTTTTTTAGTACTTGAGAAGAGAGAATTATACAAGGATGATCAGATTTGGATTATTTAAGTTTATTTATCAATCTGTATGAAAAAGAGCAAGAACTTCGAACAAACACTGTGTAGCAGGCACTAACCAGTATCATTGGAAATTTCGTTACAAATGTCTTCAGAACAAAGGAATTTTAACAGCCATCTTCCAAGAAAGATGTTGAGTTAGATCTTTGATAAGAGGAATCTCTTGTGGACTTTAAACAAAGATTCAACATGCCTTAGAGATGGTCACTCAGAGAAAGAAAACGCCTTACGTGTTGTAAGGAACTTTAAAACTGCATTAAAAATATTACAAGTCTAAAACAGATGTTGGACACATGTGAAAAAGATAGAGATTCAACATAAAGGACTTTCAGGCTGGTGGTCAACAATCCTGTTCTATCAGAGAATACTAAAATAGGAGGAATTAGATGAAAAGGAAACTACAGGAAAAAGCAAAACTTTAATAAAAATAAAAAAAAAAAAAAAAAAAAAAACCTTACTTAATGAGATCTATTGAATTAAAAAAAACTATATCGAAACATTTGAATTTTATAAACTAAGTGTTCTGCATCAAGCTTTGCTTGTTTGTTTTCATCAGCTACAAAAAGGTAAAAGGAAGTTTTAACAGACATGCCATGATGGACGGTAGGTTAATAGAGGTGAGAGAGAGAGAGAGAGAGAGAGAGAGAGAGAGAGAGAGAGAGAGAGAGAGAGAGAGAGAGAGAGAGAGAGAGAGAGAGAGACACGCACACACACACAGGGACACAGAATGACAGTGAGATGAAGACAGAGACCCAGATAGAGGATGAAAGGCAGAGAGAGGTGGAACAGAAAGAGGAAAGATATAAAAAGGTATTCACAGAAATGGATAGAGAGAGGAAAGAAAAAAAAGGTGATAAAAAGGCGCAGGCAAGAAGAGATTGAGAGGGAGAAAAAAAAACAATAAAGAAAGATGGGGAGAGAGAAGGCGGGCGATGGAAAGATAAGGAGGGAGAGAAGAGTGGAAGTCAGAGATGTTTTAATAGTTTTGATCATCTCCCCAAAATCATTTTTATGAAAATTAAAATCCCAAGAGGAAGAATAAAGCTGATAAGTGTTCAAATTACCTGCTGGTTCATCCTCGAATGTATCTCAGATACAATACTGAATGGTATCATTAGAAACAATGATGACCCAAAAAGCTCATCTCACCGTTGTTTATCTTTAATCTCACAGGGAGGTGCCTCTGTAGAGATCAACACGAACAAAGACAACATACACACAGAAACTGGTGAGACTCCAGTCTACTACAGGTCTCAATGCTCAGTCAGTGTGTCAGTCCAGGATCTGGGGGAGGGGACACACAGCTTTTTTGGATACATCTACCCCGATGTGACAGACGGATCCTTAGGGCTGCCTTCTACATTGGCTGACAAAACTGTTACCCTCAGTAAGTCTGGTGTGATTTTCTGATGATAAAAGTAACTACCATTAACACTTTAGAGAATCAATACAAAATCGTCGATGGTAAGTGAAGGTTGGTTCTGATTTTCATAGTTTCCATGATAATATCAAATGAAAACAAAGATAAAGCCTATGCAAAATTCTTGAATTTTCTCATAGAATGACCTAGAAAACCTCGTTTTTTAAGTCTCTGTATTTAGATGTGTTAGAGATGACAAGATAGCTACTCGAGCTATGGAAATGTAAGATTTTGGGAGAGAGAGAGAGAGAGAGAGAGAGAGAGAGAGAGAGAGAGAGAGAGAGAGAGAGAGAGAGAACACCTCTTGGCCTCAGTGAGTGATGAGAAGAATGTGTTTCTTGCTCATTAAACGAACTCTGGGCCCATATGTGTGAAGAACATATCCTAGCCATAATATCATTGGTAACAACATACAATCTGCATTAGGCCATGCAGCTGTCAGCCCTGTCCCCTATATCAGGGGCCACAACATTGTCTGTATTTATTAGAGAAAATGCTATACATGTATGTCTCTGTCGCCTAAGCTAATTTGCACTGTGCTATCTGGCCATTTTTAGCTCGGATTTATTAGCGTTAATTTTATAAAACCAATCAATCATTTACTGGGTTTGTATTGAGCTTAGTATAAGGGGAACAAATTAGAATTACTTGAGGATTTCTTAAGTAGTGCACTTATCGCCTGTGTTACACAATAGGGTCAAAGAGATTCCTGCTCGGAGTTATTTCAATTTGCAAAGGTCGTCAGATGTTTTTTGCCTGTAAATCAATTTCTATTTTGAAGCACTCTCTCTCTGTCTCTGTTTGTCTGTCTGTCTATCTGTCTGTCTGTCTCTATCTATCTCTCTGCATGAAGTGTTGCTATAGGCTCCAAAAAATATTTTGAAAAACTATTATACAGACTTTTATTATAACAAAGTTCTTACTACAAATTCATGTGCAAGAATAAAGTTTGGTATTAGGTCATACATTAAAAGATAATAAAAAAACAACTATTAAGTGAAAATATGCACAGGTAATTTACGGAATCTGCAGAAACAGACGCCAGTTATCTGTAGTGTCTCATAACACTCCAGTTTTTCTCTTTGTCCTGTTTAGATTTCTCCCCAAGCCTACCATAGCTGCCTCCCTCAGGCGGTCCATGGTTACTTCCTGAAGAAATCTACCACTTGTGCCTGCAGCTTAAGCACTGATGGTTACCCCAAGGGCACGGCACAGTGGTACAAGGGAAATCAGTCACAAGGATCTAACAGTGTTCTAGATGTGACACGTGATAGGAGCAGTGAGTCTTGCAATGATAATGTTTGGAATCACTTGTAAGATGATGGTAATAAAACTTTGGTTTTGATAAAAAGTCTACATTAAGTCTACCATTGGACTTTGAAATAGTTCAAGTTCCCTAAATAACATAAACTTTGATTCAAATCATCTAGCTCAGCAATATGGCTGCTCAAAACCGAACATTTTTTCCACAAATTTTATCATTTAGGAAAATTTTTTGGATTGGTTATTTATATAATATGCCCTACCCCATGTCACCTCTTCCCATTTTTATCCCCCATTCTCTATGCTGTGTTCTATTATAGTGCTGCAATAAAAAAAATAATGGCAAAACCAATTCTTGTGCAGTTGCCCCCTCCACCCTGACAACAGAAACACAAGATTGTGTACAGCACAACATGTGATAGGTTCTCTCACCAAGGAATCATGTGACAAATTCCTGAGGAGTTCAAATAGAAGTGTTACGAGTTGAAAACATACGTTGCAAAACTTAGTTACTTTTTTCCCTTTTAATTTCGATGTGGTCCAATTTGAAATTGTACTAAAGAACAGTTCATATGACATAGTTACAGGTAGATATATCAATATTGCGATATTTTTGCCTTGTCATGTTATAGATTTCGCTACAGATATTCATAGATTTTTGCCCAGTCATTAAGGCGGATTAAGTTGATCTTTGTTGTGGTCAGCTTCAACTTAAATACATGTAGTTAATTTAAGTTCAATATTTATTGATATTTATTTTTAACCAGCGTCCTCTTTCTTTTTCTTCCATTGGTTGCGCTCAATGACATGAACTTAAGATCTAACGTCACAAAAACGTAAATAAGGACTAAAATTCCCATTAAATTATTGTAATTAAAATCTGCACTATCAAGTATTATAACTTTTACAAAAAATAACCAAACTTCAAATACCATACCTATACCAAATACATATCTTAACCAATATTCTGACAACTTTGCCCAGTCATTAAGGCGGAGTAAGGTGATGTTTTAAGTTCAAAATTTATTCATATTTATCTTTTTCTTTTCGTCGTTGTGCTCAATAGCATGAACAGACGATCTATCAGCGCAAAAACAAATTTAAGGACTAAATTACATTTAAATTGTTTTTAATGAAAAATCTCAACTATCAAGTATTATAGCTTTTATAAAAAAAAATCAAACGTGAATACCATACTTAATGATGCTATAAAGATCTAAACTTACCCATGGATAAGTCTGGGGCAGAAGATCTTGGTAAGTGAGTGAGACAGATCTACTAATCTAGAATATTTTATAGTTATCACCTATTGTAACAAATTCTGTAAAATTGACCTACTCTTCCCTAGCACTGAAGTATACTTTAATTAATCTCAAAGCAAGATATCCTCCATTTTAAAAGATAAAGACCATCCACTCTACAACCAAGTGAACTTCTTCCTTTGCTCAGGGAAGACACTTGACATTAAATGCACAATAGAATCTTTGTTGAGTCATCAAACCCAATGTGTTTGAAAAATGTCACATTTTGCACCATCCCAAGTAAATTGAACTAAATATGTATGAATGATCTTTGTTTCTTTGTCCTTAACTCTATGCAATGAAAGTTTTTTGAAGAAATGTATCATCACTCATATTAAGAAGTTAAAAAAAGTCTAGGGACTCTTGAATTTGTTTTAGAGTTAGTACACTGCATGATACATTAAATATTTTATCCCACCTAGATGATAGTCAGTGATGTTTTATTGTGTAAAGGATAAATTATGGTTGCATCAGAATCAATAATCTTAGAAACTTTCTGTTATGTTATAAACAAAACGAAAAACATTCAGATTTACTGTTTTGATACTTGTGATAGCATAACTTTAAATGAACAACAGATAATTCACTTTAATCTTTTGTCATTGGAACTTCTGATCTAGGATTTGGAATCGCATAAAAATGAACAAAATAAGGTATTCAATAAATCAGACAAACCGAAGATCCAATTAAGCTCTGATTGAGACAAAGAGGAGACAAAATAAAGAATCAGACAAACTATGGATAAAACTATGCTGAAATTGGGATAAACATGAGAAGCCAATAAAGAAAATATAAACTTAGGACACAGCCAGAGGACTTCTTTGTGTCCTGGGAAGCCAAACAGTATGATACACAAATACATAGTAGTAATTGCTTCATATCAAACAATCAATCCATCCCAAGCAACATCTCAAGGTGGATGATAATAAAGTTATTGTTACAATATCGCCATGCATGACGACTAAGGAGACTTTTATATGCGATATCGATAGAATTATATTATAATCATCTTGTTACTTCACACTTCAACATCATGTGTTTGTCTTTACTTAGGAGAGTCTACTCTAAGCTTTATAACTTCAACAACCTCTAAAAGAATATAATCTGGTCTTAGTGAGAGTTTTCCAGTATTATCCCTCCTTACACAACGTGTAAGTTACACCATTCTGCAAAGGTGTAAAAACAAAGCCTTGAACGTGGAGTTACAAGTTTAACTCACTTGTGGCATTTCCCTTTACTGTGAAGAGATAGGCCTCTTGTTAGCTGGGGCGTTTCCCCTCGCCCCTATGGGATGGACTTTGACCCCCGATAACTCCCATATTTTCCTCTTTTCCTATTCACTTTGCATGTGAAGTCCATTTTATTCATCATAATCTCAATAATTATAGTTGAAGTGATGCAAGTCTTAACACAGCCGCTCATAATAATTGTTAGCATGCAGTTATATGAGATTCTTTTTCAATTTCTCATTTGGCTCTCGAAGAAAGTGAATGGCTATTGGATCGTAACTATAATATGACTTGAAACAAAAAATGATGCTCGCTAAGGCAGGGTATAACCTACTATACTAGCTATGTGAGCTTCGAGCTAAAGGCATTCAAGCCACAGCTTAAAATATTTATTGCTGAACATGGCCAATTCATTTCTCTTTGTTTAACCGTCATAAACTTAACTACAGACATTGACTCATTCACTCTGAAATCAACGATCTATAAGGAACTAAGTGGGTAAGATCCTTCTAACATTGACCAAAACCAAGCTGCAGTCACCACTCCTCTATTTGGGTCAAAGCATCTTCTAATCAACAGAGCTTAGAACATGAATCATAGGTCCAGTCTTCTACAGTCTCCCACCCACCTAGAGATGCAGACTTGGAAATTGGTTATCAAACTTGATCATGCGTAGGATGGTTTCTACAGAAAGCTTCATTATGTGTCTCTTTGTAATAACTATTGCAATACGTGTAAATAGCAAACGAACAATCTTATACATTCAAACATGTTATCAAAAGTGATAAAATTGCCTAGAATCAAATCAGTCACCAAAACTTTGCATTTTCCACCTTAAAATTTGCCAGTGCTTTAAAATGATCAATCACATGTATGAGATAAACTAACTAAGGGACAGAAGGAATAGAAAACTACAACAGTTATACAAATCAAAATTAACCCTATACACCATCTTTTCAATGAATATGATAGCAAGAGTTTAGCTTGGTGAGGAAGGTATAGGATATCTTAAATGAGACTCTAGTGTTATCAATATTGTTTCAATGAATCCGTTCATCCTCTCAACATCCCATTGGGTAGTCAGACAGTTCCCCCCTCCTCCTTTTTTATTTTTGTTTTTGTTTACTTCTACAAAAATTTATGCTTGCATAAGTGTGGTTTAATTCGCAGTCATTCATACTTATTTATGCTTTTTTATATATTATACCAGATCATTCTTGCCCATTTAAAGAATACACATTTTATTTATAATTCTGTCGTCCTGGTCTATTCATAGAATACAGCTGAGATGGAGTGACTCGACATGCGCAGAACCACTAGTTGTGTGACCTTCGTCGCGGAACCACTTCATCTCGAGAGCTCTGTGTTTTATTTCCAATTTTTGCGTGTTATTCCTCATACTTTTATATATATTGCACTATTTTAATGTGTAGATCGCTCGCCACGAAAAGTTTTGTGTGATAACTTCATTTTCAATTCCAATTGCTCGGACTTTCGCTTTGATATCGGAATATTTAATTGTGTGACTACATGATACCTCCATATTCGTTCTTCAGTTCTACTACAATTTGGATTTATCATTTCACCTTTAACCCTCTAATTTACCATCAGTCTATTTTGCTTATCATTGTGGTTTATTCAGTTTAATTTTATTTATAAGTTTACCCTGAATCATTTTCATGTTCCTTTTGATTGTGTTTTGTTTTTGGTATATACTACAAGATGGCGTCATCCAGCAAGGCTTTGAACTCAAACAAAGAAAAGGCTGACCCTTCGAGTTTGGGCCAATCACAGCCTGGGTGTTTAAAACCTTTACGGTCACCCTCTCCCCCCACCTCCGGGCCCTCAATGTCCCAAACTGTCATTGAATCGAGTGGTGCTCATCTGAGGGACAGGTCAGACAGAGTTCGTGGGAAGCACCGGCCCGGCACCACAGGTGAGGCACGGACACGTACAGGGAAAGGTGGGGGTGAGAAACCCGCACTCGCTCAGACTAGCACCTCGTCTGCTCGCAGAGATGAGGATATGAGGGAGATCGCCTGCTCGCAGAGATGAGGATATGAGGGAGATCGCCTGCTCGCAGAGATGAGGATATGAGGGAGATCGCCTGCTCGCAGAGATGAGGATATGAGGGAGATCGCCTGCTCGCAGAGATGAGGATATGAGGGAGATCGCCTGCTCGCAGAGATGAGGATATGAGGGAGATCGCCTGCTCGCAGAGATGAGGATATGAGGGATATCGCCTGCTCGCAGAGATGAGGATATGAGGGATATCGCCTGCTCGCAGAGATGAGGATATGAGGGAGATCGCCTGCTCGCAGAGATGAGGATATGAGGGATATCAAAGAACAATTATCCTCGTTATTGCAACTGGTGCCAGTCATCACTGAGATAAAGGCGGCATACGATCACTACAATGACATGGAGCGAGACGACCCGGACCGCCATCTGAGCGAGGCGGGACCCAGTCTCTTAGAGACTGGAGAGAGTACTGATGCGGCGCAAGACATACCTGACACGGTAGGTTACTTTAATACCTTAACCGGAACATGTGCTCCTCAGGAGACTACTGTTCACCAAGAACTCGCTTGTGGTGTGGAGAAAGTGTTCACCGACGGAATGTCTAAGGACACTCTCAGCGCCCTTCTAGATCAATACCACGCACCGGCCAACTGCAGTCGACTCTCCATCCTGCAGTGTAATCCAGAAATCTTTAAAAACACCAGCCAATCTGCTAAGGCGTGGGACAGTGCACTTCAAAACGTCCAAAAAGCCTTAATTAAAGGCCTCACAGCCATCCTCCTTGCCTTTGACGATCTGTCGGCAATCTTGCAACCTGCACAAAGCGGTGCCATGAAGCAAATAGCAGACGGTGTCGCTCTGCTTGCGCATAGATCACATGCGCTCGATTTATTTCGGCGGCATGCGTTTAAGGGGGAGCTAAAGGAGGAGTATTCCTCCCTATGTGGCGGAGCGCATCCTGTTGTGGGCGCTCTCTTTGGCCCTAATATCCAAGATAGGCTCAAGGAACTTAATGATACCTTGAGGATGGCTTGATCCACTCAGCGGTTTCACTCTTACAGTTACAATCGAGGCACCTGTAGGTTTCCTTTTTTAGGCCAGCGCCAGCTGTGGCAGAAAAGGGGAGGGGGGTACAACAGAGGCCAGCAGCATACACCAACATCTCCCCCTCCTCGCGGTGCTTGGGGCCAGCCGAGAAAGCCGATACCCAAACGCAAACAATAGGCTTGGATCAGGTACCTAAGACTAATAGCTATAGTGGGGGGAAGCTTAAGAATTTTTCAAAGGAGTGGGAAAAATATACATCAGACCCCTTCCTACTTTCTTGTATAGAAGGCTGCAGGCTAAATTTCAATTCTGTCCCGCTTCAATCTAAAGTGCAGCGTCTCCTCAAATTAAAACGGAAACAAACAGTGGCTTTGGACAAAATGATCAATGAATTTGAGTCAGATGAAGTCATCACAAAATGTAAAAGGGGAAGATGGTGATTATATTAACAACGTTTTTTTAAGGGAAAAAAGAGATTCCTTTGATTCTGATAAAAATATAGGATGGTTCTCAATGTCAAACAGCTTAATACTCACGTAAAATATGTGCATTTTAAGATGGATACGCTTGAGTCGTGTCTGAACCTGATGGAACATTGCTGCTATATGGCTAGTATAGATTTAACAAATGTTTACCATGCAGTTCCCATTCATGCTGAAGATACTAAGTACCTTAAATTTGTCGTTCATGACCAACTTTACAAGTATCTTGTTTTGCCTCAAGGGTACAGGGACAGTCCTAGAATATTCACAAAATTGACAAAACCCATCATAGAATATCTCCATTCCAAAGGTGTTATGTGCAGTATATATATAGATGACTTATATATTCAAGGTTCAGACTACCATGAATGTCTCTGTAACGTTATGGAAGCATCTAAAACTCTAACTTCATTAGGTTTCGATATATCTCCTAAGTCAGTTACCACGCCCTCTCAAGTTATCGAACATTTAGGATTTATATTGAACTCTCGCGACATGACAGCGTTCCTTAGCGATAAGAAAAAAGAGCATGTCCGTCAATTGATTACCAACGTCCTTGCTAACCCCATCTCAGTGAGAAACCCAGCACAAGTTATAGGAACATTGATAGAGTGTCTCCCCTTTTATAGAGAGATGGAAACAATTAAGATCCTAGCATTGCATAACCGGTATGATTATAATCAGAGGGTGCACTTATCAGAGGATGCGAGAAAGGAATTACAGTGGTGGTTAGATGAAGGTTTAGACAGCAATTAACCTTTAACCAGAGATAGATCTGTAGGTATCATTAAATCGGATTCATCTGGCTATGCATGGGGAGCAGTTATGAAGGATGAGGTTACCCACCGCATGTGGAGTGATGAGGAAAAGACGGAACATATCAATGTGTTAGAGCTTAAGGCAGCTATGCTTGGGGTTCTATCTTTATGTCGTAACCTCCATGACTGTCACATTCGCATTGAGCTTGATAATACAACTGCTGTTTCCTACATTAACAACATGGGAGGTACTCACTCCTTTAAATGCAATCAACTTAGCAGGCAACTGATTTTATGGTGCAAATTCAAAAGGATATGGCTCTGAGCTTGTCATATCGCTGGAAAGGCTAATGTTTCTTCTGATAGATATAGCTGTAAACGGTCTATTCACACGGAATGTTGACACTTTTCAAGCTCTTTGCGAACGATTTGGAACTCCTTTCGTAGATTTGTTTGCCTCACGCACAAATCACCAACTACCCAGGTACATGTCCCTGTACCCTGATCCTTACGCTGCAGCTATCAATGCGTTTTATCAACCGTGGGACTAGTACGTTTATATTTTCCCACCATTTAACCTGATCCCCAGGGTGTTGAAAATATTGTTGGACGACAAGACGGAGAAGGCGCTAGTAGTAGTGGTACCATTGTGGAAAACTCAAGCTTGGTTTCCAAAGATAGAGAGGATGGCATTAGACACTCCACTGCATCTAAAACCATCGAAAACCCTCTTAACCTTACCGTCGGATAAAGCTGCAATACATCCTCTGTATCCAAAACTTAGTTTTCTGACCTTCGTCTTGTCAGGACGAAGATGAGGAAGAAAGGCATGTCCTCTGCTACCCTCAATATTATTTTAAACAGCTGGAGAGAGAAAACACGAACCCAGTATAATATTTATTTGTCAAGATTTGCCACATTTTGCAAATCCAACAACTTGAATCCTCATGTACGCGATGAACATGTGACTTTAAAGTTTTTAACAGAAATGTTTCAGAAAGGCTACGGTTACAGTACCATTAACTCGGCGCGAGCTGCACTTTCTAGTGTCAATGACACGGGTTCTGAGCCGCTGGTGTGTAGATTTATGAGGGGATTGTTTAATTTACGACCTGCTCGCCCGCGATATTCTTCTATCTGGGATGTTTCCATTGTACTGAACTACCTCCGACGCCTTGTACCGGCGGCGAATCTTAGCCTCCACATGCTGAGTGCTAAGCTGGTAACTCTCTTAGCCCTTGTAACAACGATGCCAGGCACGTCATGCCCTGGACATAGAGTTTATGCATCTCTCAGAGAGTAAGGCTGTGTTTCACATTGAACCCTTGTTAAAGACCAACTCGCCGAAATCCCCAGCAACAGCTTTAACTATTTTTGCTTATAGAGAAGGCAGGCGTATTTGTGTCATCAAGTGTCTTAAACATTACTTAAAACGGACTAAACATCTGCGTACATCGACTAAACTCTTTATCAGCACTCTTTCACCCCATGCTGGGGTGACAAAAGATACTCTGGCAAGATGGTTAAAGATTATTCTTAGTAAGGCTCGTGTGGATGTAATTATTTTTAAGCCCCATAGCACTAGAGCTGCTGCATCCTCGGCAGCTTTCAAAGCCACTGATATCTCAAACGTCTTGAAAACTGTTGGCTGGAGAAATGAATCCACCTTTGCAAAATTTTATAAAAGGCCAATATCTTCTGATTGTGCCAGTGCACTGTTTGCCAAAAGTGTTCTTAATTCGAAACCTGTCTCGCTTTGAAGTCTCAGCTGTATTCTATGAATAGACTAGGACGACAGAATATATAAATTAGATGAGACTTATTTGTAAGGTGAAGTATAGTTATGATTCTGTCGTCCTGACGTATTCATAGTATTAAGCTACCTCCCCATCCCTCCCTGTGGTTATATCGGTGTACATCTGGTAGAGAGCTCTTGGGATCCTTTCTTACTGGAATCATGGCTGTTTCCTGGTCTTCACTACCATTTGAGACAGCTTCCTCATTTTAAAGTGTGGTTCTGCGCATGTCGAGTCACTCCATCTCAGCTGAATTCTATGAATACGTCAGGACGACAGAATCATAATTATACTTCAACTTACAAGTAAGTCTCGTCTTATTTATATATTATGCAGCGATAGCCTCTGTGAGAAGTGTTACATGTCGAGTTGATTATAATCTCATGCAAAGCCTATGTAACTTATCGTATGGAAATTGTCCTGTGAGAAATGAATTCATTTTTTTCCCCTTCCAATCCAATCATAAAAAAATGGCAAATCCTTATCTAGTTGCAAATGAAATGAGAGAGGTTCAATAAGGTTCTTAATAATATATTGACGCTAACAAAATTAAGGTTATGGTCAGCATCACTCCAACCTAACCGTTGACCACTGGTGATTCCTAGTAAGCTCAAACTCGGGGTGATTCCCCCTAAGGAAGACTGGTAAAGTAGCATGGGCGTCTTCAAAAGTTCAAAATCGAACAGCTCCTAAAATGTTGGAGACTGATAGATCATATTTTCAAGTTCATTGTTATGGTGGCATCATGGTTGCCAATGCTCTGCTAATCAACTTTGTCCTGTTCGCTTTTTGGTTTTTGTTGTTGTTATTGCTATTGTTATTTTCCAATAATGACAATCAGCAGTGGTAGATGTTACAATTTATACCTCCATGAACTCACAAGACTATGTATTTGATGGCCTTTAGTCTTTCTGAGCTGGTTGCATTATTCTTATCAATCATAGTCCTGACTCTTGTTGTTTTGGTAATCGAGATTGTGGCCATCTGCTTCAGCGCAATGGGCTCCCTATGAAGCTCTTTGTACATGAACATAATGCGAAAATCAACATCTTTGATGAAATTTAAAGTGTGCGATATATGTCGAGAGGGTTGTCTGATTGGCACATCATCAACAAATAATTTAATTGTGTAAGAGTTTTTTAACTTTGTTTTAACGAATGGGGAGTAGGGGTCTAAATGCCATTTGGCACTTCAGAGAATTGAGCATATTGGTAGCCAACCACCTAATAGGCTTCACCGTAACGGTTTTACCAGTTGGGTGTTTCATGTTGTTTGTTTTACATCTTGGAGACTCAAGCATTTTGGTCAACCGTAATCTTGTCTTGCCTGTCTTAATAATATCACCGTGTTCTCATCCCTCTCTCCCCAGAACCTGTACAGACCTACACATGTGAAGCTGTGTCTGACTTAGGGCGGAGGGTGGGATCAACTCTCACAGCAAAGTTTGCATGTAAGAAAAGATAGAGAAGATAAAAGGAAGGTTATTTTCAGAAGAATATGATTGGTGGTTCTGGAACTATTGTTTATTTGGTTCAATAGAAGATTTCTAGATGGCCAAGAACTGGTTGATCTGTTAAGCTCTATCCTGGGTGATGATATGCAAAAAGGTCGTTGACGGAAATATTGATGTTGATGGTTATTTTCAGGTACAGCCAAGAAATATTGTGGTGGGCATTATCAATGATTAATTATTAAATTTCTTTTTTCCTGAAGCAACTTATTTTAATTCTCTTTTAAGATTCTAATCTTTAAATAGTGGAATATTTCCTGATATAAATCTAAGAAGTCGTCTTTACCTAACATTATTATGCTTAAAACCTGAGGAACAGCAGGTAGGGTCAAGCATTCCTCAATATACAGGGCTGCCACTGGAATTTGATTATGTGATGTTGCTTCTTAAAAAAAAAAGCATATTATAATGTAGTTATATGCATCAGGAGAGCCCATAAATAGCCTCTATTGTATCATAAATCCAGTATGGGACCAAATTTTATCCTCTGACACATTTATCTCCATACGTGATCAATATTTTTATGCTTCATTTTATTTTGTCTGATGCCCAGCCCGCTATATTTGGCATTTTGTTGATAGCTAGAGAATTGATTTCTTTCTTTAATTGAACAGACATTTCAGTTTGGGATCAGGTTTGATGCTCTAATGCATAAAAATTAGGAATCATCTACACAGAGCAGAAAAAAAAAAGCCAACAAACATTTTCATTTTGATGTTTTCACATTGGTCTTAGTTTGAACTACTGCAAGTATAACTTTTTGCAGATAAAATTAAAATGTTTTTTTTTTACAGAGAAACATCTTATTTGTTTGAATAGAAAAAAAGTCTCGGTGTGAACCTTATATACTTTGTTCAAATGAAAAGCTAAGGTGTGGCTGTTTAATTTTTAAAAGACTCTTGTCACATTTTGCAGATACTTCAAATGCTTCTCCTCAGACTACTCCAGCACTTTGTGTGCCAGAGATGAAATACAGTCGAGTCCGCTTATTTCGAAGTCATTCGGATAAAAAAGGACTTCGAATTATCCGAAATTCGAATTATCAGAATTCAAACAGAAAGAGAGTTAAAAAATGTGGATGACAGATCAGAAATGTCGTGCAAGTGTGCAGGGGGTTGGGATGGGCCTAACCCTTTTCTGTCTTGTAGCCTTATTGCAGACTCTTTCCTGTAGCGTAGGTGGGCAAACACACACACTCACCAGAATCACTTGCTGAGCATAGCACTACATGTACTTTGTTTTACTGGCCTGGAAAAGTGCTTTCAACTGTCAGATTAAAAAAAATCACGCCAAAACGCTTCGAATTAACCGGATCTTCATTTAAAAATTCCAACTAACCGATATTTTTCAATAAAGCTTAAATAGAGAAATATTCGGTAAATGTAAACGACTTCGAAATATCCAAGAATTCGAACTATCTGGATTCGAATTATTTAGACTCAACTATACTCGTGTTTGTTTTAACAGACTATAAAAGCTTTAGTATAAGCACCCATGGTGCCAATTATGAGCTGGCCCTTTCTTATATGCAAAGTGTAATTTGTAAAGATAGAATTGACACATGATTGCTTGTAAGATAAAAGAAAGTACTTATAATACAAAACCATAACATTTTTGTGAGAGTTGCAAATTAGTTCATGCATGCATTAAAGAAATAAATTTCATAGATCTGAATAAGCCACAGATCTAGATTTAGATTAGAACTTGTCTCTCAGCAACAATTTAGTTAAAGCCTGGAGGCCCGCATATCTCCATACTGACGAGCGTCATCAGTGAATCAATCACTGTTAGACGCGTTCTTCTAACGGTGCTATGCACTTTGAATGGATGCGTCCGCAATTTTGTGGGCTGCACATTGATGATTAATAAAAATTTTTGTCTTTGTTTAACAGGCTGCAGTCAATTTATTTACATTGTACACCAGTTTCCTCTTGACTTTTGATCTATCAACTCTGTCTTGTGATTTTTGTGAAATTTCCTTGTTTTTATCTTTAAAATATGCTATTTTAGAGTTTCGTTATGCTTACTTTTTCGTTATGCTTACTTAGTTTGTTCATCAAGTTATGAAAATTTTAGCTCTATCGTGTGCGCTGAATTAGACAAGTGCAGATAAAATTAATGGTTGGATACAAATAATCAGTTTACCTTCATTGGTTTTTGAATATTAGTTCTTTCTGATTTAACAGGTTTGATATCCTCAACAATCTTAAACAATTTTTTTATACACCATTATGGAACAAACTTAAGATCTTGATTGTCAATATGTGAATGAAATGTGCCGAACATGTGGCTAACTGACTTTAACTAAGAGGGCATAAAACAATACAAAAAGCCATATTCCAGCATTGACCTTAGTGAGAACATTCTTCTGGTGTTAGGGATTGACATATTGAAGAACAATGACTGTTTTTTGAAATGTGTTTGCCATAAATATAAGACAAACATATCAGCCTGAAAAAAAATCGAGAAAGTGTGACAACTATGAAAGCGGCCAGGACTGTGGCACAGATAACTAGAGCTATATGGTGTGACTTTGCGGAAAACAAAACTCTTATGAACTGCCCTCTGTGCTATCAATCATCGTCTCTTTAACTTCGTTAAAAGTATCTGTGTATGCAAAGCAGGCAAGAGACACCACCGAGAGAGAACTCTCTGAAAATAAAGCCCATTGAGATACTCATACCACTAGCCACTATTTACAGCTTTAAAACACAACATTAGATACACAATTTACACTTGCAGACATAATTGAAACGATGGCAGATAGCCATACATATAACAAAATCAGCGTAGAAATAGAAGATTCCCATCAATCATATCAACGAGATAATACAAAGCACTTAGATACTTCTCACTAGAGATAATTTAGAAAACGAAAACGCTGCATTATATGTACCACTAGCGGACACGCAGACATCGGAAGTAACTATTGTCAGCTTAATGGATTACCATCAGGTCTTAGAAATGAGATTTGTAAGAAGGCTGGAGTGAAGCAGAAGTTACAACTTAGTGGAGAACAAACTTTAACCATGAATGAAAGAAGACCTAGGACTGAGTTGCAGACAGGGAAGGAAATATAGAAGACGTAGAGTGAGCACTGGACAAAAACATCTTTAGGTGAAGAAGGGAACGATTCCAGGAAACATATGGTAGAATAGCGGTATTAAACAGATTGATAGATAGATTGTTAGCTTTATACGACGAGAAGTACATACTCATCTGGCATAGTAATAATATACCAGGTAGTGAGGTCTGGATTAAGATCATGGTACATTTATAAGTTCACTTAAATTCACACCAAATTGCAAACACACGAAAGCCCAACTCACAGCAAAATGCTATAATGATCACATTAGCATCTGTTCGGAATTATTATCAGGATATTGCTAGGTTTTTTAGAGGATGGGTTTGGGGATGAGCATGCTGCTCCTCACTCTCATATGAGGAGAGAAAAAGCAATGAGAATTTTTTCTTAAATGGGCACTTTCTTCGGAGAGTCTGTGTTTGTCAAGACCCCAAGGCACCTTCCCTTGTCTGTGGTGCCTAATACAGCGGCGCTCCATGAATAGTCGAGACAAAGTTCATTTCACAACATGAACATTAGACACGCTGTTTGCTGACAACACGCCTTACCAAACCCAGAGTGGAAATAAATCACAAGTTGCTAGTTATAACTATTGCAAGCACCCACCTTTAATTAAGGTAGAGCTGAATAAAGCAGCAACCCATATCTACACATTCTGCTAGATATACTTTTTAAATATCACAAACATCTAGAGGAAACTCATACAATATGGACGTGAAAATTACTACAGAAGAATATGAACATCTAGCCGAGTGAGGGAAAACTCAAAACACAGAGGCGAAGTGGCAGCAAGCCAGATACTGATAGAAAAACTTCAGTCAGAGCAAGGGTGTTTTGATTTTAGTGAGAGGACTGGGGACAAGGATAGACATTCGGGAGAAGAAGAAAATACAGAAAATACTTGATATCAAATAGAAGGGGTAGAATCAACATTTAGATCAGGACCAGTAGCTTCATCTTTAGACCCCCCACCAAAAAACACAGAATTACACCTCAAACGTACCACAGCAGATCATTCGTAGGCAAAATAGTGAGAGTAAAATGCATCATATTTTGTCGTCACACATTCTAAATATTCACTGTCGGTTGAATGTTGATATCACATAAACTTATGAAGTTGCACCAGTCCATGCATATAGTCTATGTATATTAATGTTTATTATTACTGTAAAATAGCATTGCGTCGCACAAGTCCATGCATCTAGTCATGTAAATTATTATTATCACTGTTACGTTACTTCATTTCACACTAGTACATCCATGTAATCTATGTATATTATCATTTATTATCACTGTTAAATAAGTTTTTGCCACACCAGTCCGCGTATCTAGACATGTAAATTATGATCGCTGTAAATAAATTTGTGCCATTTTGCACCATCTCATGCATCTAGTCATGTAATTTATTATTATCAATGTAAAATTAATTTGTGCCACACTAATCCATGTATCTATTCTATGTATATATATATATATATATGTTCTTCTTCTTCTTCTTCTTCTTCTTCTTCTTCTTCTTCTTCTTCTTCTTCTTCTTCTTCTTCTTCTTCTTCTTCTTCTTCTTCTTCTTCTTCTTCTTCTTTTTCTTCTTCTTCTTCCTCCCCCTCCTCCTCCCCCTCCTTATTCTTTTTATTATTGTTGTTGTTGTTGTTGTTGTTGTTGTTGTTGTTGTTGTTGTTGTTGTTATCACTGTAAAATTATTTTGCATCACACAAGTTTGCGTATCTAGTCTATGCATATTATTATATATTATCACTGTAAAATTAATTTGTTCTTCTAATTTCATCTTTTTAAAACTGTGTTTAATTATTAGCCATTGCTCCTTGTTTGGATGTTATAACTTGGTGATAAATAATTTAAAGGATTCATGTTAAGAACAAGTTCACAGACCCAGTTTTTGTGTTGACGACATGATTTTCGTTCAGAAAAATACTCTGTCTTATTGACTGTAAAAAAAATTCAAGTTCTATTCGGCTGATTGTCCGCTAGCAGTCACTTAATCATGTTAAGTAATCACATAATTTTTCAAAATTATTACATGACTGCTATAAAAACTTCTATCAAAGCTATTTTTGTATTTTTATATTGAAAGAGTTATTTTACTACTGTTTAAACGAGTGAATTGTATCGCATTGTGCTATAAATTGATCTATTCATTTCTTCACCCTGTTTTGGTGCATAACTTTTGGGTAGCGGATTGATTCGATCTATGTACATTATGTTATTTAGTTGCATAATGATTGTATTTCAAGCCTAAGCATTCAGTCTTGTTTATTGAACACAGCTCGCATATGTATGGCCTAGATTCTTCTGGAATCTCCGACTTAGTTCTAGCATAGTAATGATCTCGTCACCCCTTGTTTACCTTTGTTTTGATTGGTTACTAATTGCTAATGACGTGTACCAAGAAGATTCTCTTACGATTTATGTAATTCCTTTTCTAGATGATTCAACGAGATTTTGTATAAGAATCGAAATAATGTTCAGTCAGTCAACATCAAGTTAACCCACAGTGAGTTTAAGAGTGTACAGTGATTATAGAGTCAAGCTCTTGTGTTGGATTAAACAGTTTGCAATTTTTACTTGCGGACTTCAGACTTATTTTCTACGGGCGAGTCGTGTGATTGGCTGTATATATTTTCATACCCCTAGACAAACAGAGCCTAACAGATCACCCCCATCAAATCTTTTACATGAATGATTAAGTTAAAAAGTAATTAAATGAATCTTTCAGATTGTATTACAATGAACTAGATGTACTATAAAAAAAGACTGGTGCATGCCAGCAGTGCGGCTGACTGCGCATCGGCATCAGGTGAATGACCCCTGACCCCTTAACCCACTTATCACTTGATTTGGGCCAGTACTCCCCATCTAAACTGTGGCTCAAGTGACGCTGTGAACTATATAGTTTTGGTTCGCAGATTTATGGTCTAGATGATGTCATAGATTTCTTTTACATCAGCAAATTCATAGGTTAAGGAAAAACTTGCGAGACTCAATATAACAGAATTATCTTTTAATCCATTCAGTTTCTGCAAGTTTTTTTTTCTATATTCAGTTTTGTAAACAGTCATCAATCTCTAATTGAAGATGTCTAAAGGCATTCATTGTTAATACATTGAATTTAAAATAATCAGGTCTTCTGACGCAAATATAAATGTTTTCTTTACTTCTGAAGATGAATCCATTGCTGTGTTCCTTAGGTCTAAGCATGGTTCTAGTTGTCTTGTGTCTAGTTTGGTTTGGGTCTTACTTTTTTGGAAAATTAGAGGCTGGCCACAAAATTTGTTCCATTTTCAAATTTTTAAATGACATCTATGTGGCAGCTCTTATACAGCGGTGGTCCTGTCATAAGGTCCATTTTTTTAAATATTAAAAATAAGTTCATTATATACTGTTTTATGGCCAGCCATTGTTTTTATAAACAAAATTCCAAGATCTTCTTTATATATTGGGAAAAGTCATGGAACACCATGTTCACCATCAACATTTTATCCTCTCAGTCATTGTCTCAGACTCTGTAGAGGTGGAATCTACCCCAGACACCATCAATCTCTGTTACAACAACAACGACCAAGCCCGGGTGACGTGTCGTATCTCTAAAGACAATGTCAACCCAGGACCAACTTTCTCATTTTCTTCTGACGGACTCAAGTTTGATTCTTCACGCGTTGGGACAGTCAGTAAAGATGGTAACTACTACCAGGGACAGTTCTCTCTCAGTCCAGGCGCTGGTGGAGAATATCAAGTGACCTGTAGAGTGACCCACACTGTCTTAAACACCTGGCAAGATAAAGGGACTATTATTACCTACAGAAGTGAGTTGGTTGGAGATTGGGGAAAATAACCTTTTTTAACATCAAAGATGGTTATTTTTTGATAGGCAAAATGTTTGAAATCTACACAGAGTACGGATTAATGGGTTTTTGTGAAATAATTTTAACATCAACAGAAAACTAATATTTCCTCCATTTTATCAAATAAATAGAGTATCTTAGTTGCCTGACTGAACTGAATAAATATACTCTCCTTGAAGTATACGGATATCATTATTGACATCACCGGAAAGTAAATGACCCTGCTAGATGATGTAAAAATTCTAGAAGAGATCTAATTATTGTTCAAGACTCAGATCCACTTTGTTACATAAGTAAACCTGTTAATAGGTCTGATTCCTCATTGTTCTGTACATTTCTCTGCCTCTAGCTATTGCACAGGTTTAGTACAATCAACAGTTTTTTTTTCATTAATTTTAACCCCAAAGTGGTCATTACTGGTCATTTCTTAAAAAGATATTTATTACCTATAAGGCTTCAGTGTCTTTATGTCTCATCGTTTTATAATATATGAAGAATTTTCTTTTTCAGGGCATAAATGTATTTATAGTATCATTAAATTAGACACCAAAGAAATGATTTTTTGTAAAAGCTGTCATTGATAACATTTCACTGGATAGTGTAAAAGAAGACCAGTCTTTGGATTTCTACACATTGAAACAGATAACTCAATAAAACTATAAATGTTTTCTGACGGCTATTTCTGCCTTACCCAGAGCCCCCACCCGCCACACCTCGGATAACAGTGGGCAAGGATTCCTACCAAGGGGTCCGCCCGTCAAATATTGTAACACTGACCGAGGGCTACTCTGGTGATGTCACGTGTCGTGTACAGGGAGGCTACCCTGATGCACGCAATACCCAGCTCAAGTGTGGTCAACTGGTTGATACTGGTGCTGGACACACTGCTGTTCTAAGCTTCACGGCTGACCAGCTGACCAGGGAGCTGAACGGAGCTGTGTGTACCTGTACAAGCCAGCATGGTTCTAGATGCTACAGCAACAAGGAAACGCAACTGACACTCAATGTTTTATGTAAGTACATCAGTTGTGAGCAGTGCTGATCACATGGCTGTCCAATTAGTTTTTAACCGGCAGCGCCCATGGTGTCTGTTTGCCCCTGTGAATTTTCGATCCAGTGCACCAAATAGGTTGGTAAACTGATTGAGTATTTTATGTCGCTTTTTCTAGCTCAAGTTACCTTACTCAGGGTTTACCAGCTCAGGATTATTATAATATAATTAGAGTGAAGTACGAAAAGAACGATTACAGATGAACATGCATGCACAGGATTCATATTCTTCTTCCTTTTCATGAATCAGTTGTTTAGGGAAATTTTCTTGGATTATTGAGTTTTTCTTTTGTAGGTTAGATCTCGATCTAGATTCTGTGAAACTATGGAAACAGAGAAGCGCCTCAAAAGGTTTTCAACGGCTGCAGTGTATAAAATGACAGCTTTAACGAGGGATGAAGAGTATGGAATACTGTCAAATGACGATCCACTCTATGATGATAAACAAACAAAAAGTAGATCTAGTGATTCTGAACCCGACAGTAGTGATACTGAGACTGAAGGAGCAACAGAAAAGGAGGCTTTGCCTAGTGCTAAAAAACGGGAAAAACGTTTCTTGATAGTACTCTTAATCTTCCAAGAAAGAAGGCTAAAGAGACAACTAGAGCTAGAAGTGAAGATCTAGATCCAGACTCAGAGCCAGAGATAGAAATAGCGGAGCCACAATCAGATCTAGAAGTAGAAGATGGTCATCAAGTACCAGAGTGGAGAGAAGTTGGAGAAGCTACAACTGGACGTTCTTTTTGGTTGTCAGACAAGACAGGACTGGGATTAGCCCTGATACCAACAACCTTGATTCAGCACTTGACTGTTTCCTTCAGCTGCTCAATAACGAAATATAATAATAAATAACTTACTGAAAAATGTCAGTGATTATGCAACAGAACTGTGCAGGGAAACCAATCCACCGAGACATTTCTCCATATTCACAAATTTTAGTTGTATTTCAAGAGATGAGTTTTTCCATGTCCTAGCATCAAAAGCTTTTAGTCCAGAAAACCTCATAGATTCATACCATGGTACCACCAAATGGTGCCCAGAAGAAGGATTTAGTCTGTCTATTACACCTTTCTCCATGTGGGTGTAACAGATGCAGAAAAGCAAGAAAAAAATAGAGCCTTGATCTTTTGAGGCAGCATATTATCCATTGAAAGAACTGTCTATAGCTGAATGGTGATTGATTTCCATGGGAGATGGAAGAACAAAAAATTCAATGCTGGTTTCCATGCGTGATGGAAGAAGAAACAATTCAAAGCTGGTTTCCATGGGAGATGGAAGAACAAGCAACTCAATACTGGTTTCCATGGGAGATGGAAGAACAAACAATTCAATGCCGGTTTCCATGGGAGATGGAAGAACAAGCAATTCAATGCTGGTTTCCATGGGAGATGGAAGAACAAACAATTCAATGCTGGTTTCCATGGGAGATGGAAGAACAATCAACTCAATGCTGTTTTCCATGGGAGATGGAAGAACAAACAATTCAATGCTGGTTTCCATGGGAGATGGAAGAACAAACAATTCAATGCTGGTTTCCATGGGAGATGGAAGAACAAACAATTCAATGCTGGTTTCCATGGGAGATGGAAGAACAAACAATTCAATGCTGGTTTCCATGGGAGATGGAAGAACAAACAATTCAATGCTGGTGTCCATGGGAGATGGAAGAACAAACAATTCAATGCTGGTTTCCATGGGAGATGGAAGAACAAACAATTCAATGCTGGTTTCCATGGGAGATGGAAGAACAAACAATTCAATGCTGGTTTCCATGGGAGATGGAAGAACAAACAATTCAATGCTGGTGTCCATGGGAGATGGAAGAACAAACAATTCAATGCTGGTTTCCATGCATGATTGAAGAAGAAACAATTCAATGCTGGTTTCCATGGGAGATGGAAGAACAATCAACTCAATGCTGGTTTCCATGGGAGATGGAAGAACAAATAATTCAATGCTGGTTTCTATGGGAGATAAAACAGCAAACAATTCAATGCCAGCCAATCTGCCAAATATCACATCGAAACTTTAGTTGAAGCGAGACCACACTGGTTATTGTTTAGATGTTTTTAACTGGATTAAATGTTTTATGGATCGGACACATTGTACCACCCTGATCTGGACAATGATTGCTCACAGGCCACGAAATTGTTTGAGAAGCTTTTCCATCCTTTAGATAAAGGCTATCATCCCTTTGGCGACCGCTTTTATACCTCATTACCACTTGTCCATTACGCAGAAGGGCGAGGCTTTTATTTACACATAAGCAGTTGAAGCGAGAAGGAAGTTGTCTCCTCCAAGCCTAAAAACTCTGACATTGCCACACTTGGGCATGAAAGGGTTCATACATAAAGCAGTAATCAGCTTTTTGTGGTCTTTAGATGTAATTAGCAAAGAAAATCTGTGTGATGACAAATTTAGAGGTTGCGACCGCAGAGATCCGCACAAGACATGGCAGTGTAGAGAAACCCACCTGCGTCAATCAATATATGAATAGATGCGGTCGTGCAATATTGTGACATGCACAAGATAAAAGCTACAAATGGTGAAAAAAGATTTTTCACTGGTTGCTGGAGCTGTGTGTCTTCAACGCAAGTATCATGTTTGACCAAAGCCATCTCCAGGATGAACGTTACAAAAAAAATCTCTTGTTCTTCAAAGACTTGCTTGTATAGGAACTCACAGACAAAGTGGCTGAGATGGAGCCAGCACCAAAAAGAAAATCTCCCCTACCTGTTACAGCTGTTGAACGACTTGGGCCACAAGGCCATTTCATCATGTTGGTGAAAGAGGACAGAAATTGCCGCGTGTGTAGTGGCCCAGGCAAGTTGAAGCGCATGAACTCAGAATGTGCACCCTGCACTGGCAGACATGAATATAGAAGATACTGGCAAGTTGTTCCCCAATTTTTCATTCTTTTTTCGTTTCACTTACCTGCTGCGCAAAACAGAAAAAAAAGTTTTCTTTTCACTTGTTACTTTTCAAAATGTATTTCAAGAAATGGAAAGGAATGTTTTATTGGCCTAGTGATTGGGTTTCAAAAAAAAAAATAGACGGAAAGAGAAAAAAGCTCTTCCTCATAAATTTGAGGATCATATTTTGCTCAGTTAGTGTTTGAAAAGTTATTTCTCTTCCTTAGACTGAATTCTATATGATCCAAGTAAGGCACATGATCTCACCTGGTTCAACTTCTATCATTTGTTTCTTGATCGGAAAGTATGGTCGTGGCTCCATCTAAGTCAGAAGCTTCCCCTGCTGTGCGGTTTGAATGGTTTCCAGTTACCCCCTAATGACTCAATGTATGCATATATTAGTCTTACTCTACTTCTTATAGCTTCCTCTGCTGGGAAGAGTTATTTTCCTCAGCTGTTTGACAGTTAAGTCGGCCTCTACATGTATTTCTATACTTGGATCAGAAATGTCCGAGTTGAGCAGAATTGAAATGCTCCATGGTAGGTACTATAATGTGGGTGTGTGCCTAGAGTTGTTTCTTTATCAGTTGACGGTATTTCCTGCTTTGCTTGAAGATCTCTGACCATAAGAAGCTTTTCCTTTCTCACATGTTTTAGTTGCCTTTGTGGCATCACTGTACATATTGGATGATTTTTAAGATGAAGAGTGCTAAGTGACTGTTTGAGAATTTTGGAGTTCTTTTTATCCAGAGATTGTACATCAGTTTCTGATTCCTTTGCTGGGATTGGGGAGGATATCATTCACATGTTCTATCATCAGGCATAGATTTAAGGATTTTGTTTTGGGAATGTTCTGGAAGTTACTGGGAGCAGCTGTACCCCAGGCCGCCATGCCATATTGCAAATCTTACTTATCCTGTAAACCTTTTCCGCAGAATTTTAGCATCTGTATCAGCTAATTTATTTAAATAAAGTCGTCTGTTGTGCCCGCATCAAAAGCAAGAAACGCTTAGAGCCTTAAATCTTGAGAAACACCGGGCTTGTATAGGAAGGCTTATACAGCTGTAGCATTGGAAGGAGGCCTATAGAGTAGATAACAGCTTAGGGGAGGAGACAAGCGCACCCCTAGCTTGATATTTGTAGCCTTAATTTAGAGGTGGAGAATAAGTGTTCGCCCCTCTAGCTGTTGATTTCTGTTACATGTAACTATTAGATCCATATAGCCGATCATACTTCATAGTTCTCTTTTTCATTTCCAGATGAACAGGGAAACTTGACTTCAATCAGCTTGGGAGGTAATGACGTACTTTGATTTGGGTATCTTGAGAGATGTGGGGAAACTATAGTACTAATTGTGATTCTTTGATCTGGAGCTGCTAGACTGTAACGATAAATGTCTTAGATTCACTATGATATCGGTCAGTTATTGTTTTAGTTGGGGAACGAGTTACCAATTTCCCGGGTACGAGAGACTTTGATCAGGGAGACGTGTGTTCTGTTCGGCGGGGAAGAATTTTGTTCGTCGTTTGGCATTGAATGATTGATGATTTATCTTATTGATTACGTTCTATGTCTAATGTATGTTTTATTTTTTTTCTTTCTCAGCATTGGCTGACTATTAGGCATTTTGTGTTTAGCATCTTCTATACGCATTTTGTGTTGTTTTTTTATCTTTGTACGCGTTTTGTGTTTATTATCTTCTGTACACATTTTATGTTTAGCATCTACTATACGAATTTTGTGTTTATTATTTTTTACGTTTTCTTCACACATTTTGTGTGTAGTATCTTCTGATCCCATTTTGTGTCTAGTATCTTCTATACATATTTTGTGTTCAGCATCTGCTGTATGCATTTTGTGTTTAGCATCTTCTATACACATTTTGTGTTTATTATCTTCTATAAGCATTTAATTTAGTATCTTGTAATATGCATGTTGTTTTGGATCTTTTATGAATATTGCTTTTCTAACCATTTAGTTATTATCTTCTATGTATATTGTTATTCAGATTGTTTGTGAATTGGTTTTGTTATTATTTTCTTTGAGTATTGGTCTAATAAATTTATAGGGGTTAATACCTTAAACTTCTTACTTTCTCACGTGTAGCTGTTTTGTTCTTGTTTAGTCTCGATACCCGCTCATCTTTAGTTAGGAAACAGTGGACTTAGTACTACACTGATACTCAAGGACCCTTGAGTGTGAACTATGTAGTATTGCACAGCTGCTAGGTATGTTACCATAATAAATTGGGCCTGTAATTATCATTAAGTAGGTACACGCACTGAATTTGTTGCGTAAACTAGCTGGTCCTATTGAGAAATAAGTACATGTAACCACCCACATAGTTACACTTGTACAGCAAACAGAAATACCAAGTGCTTAATCATCTGATGCAACAATTTGTTGAACAAATTGAGGATCATCCATTTCATTTAAAAATAAAAAAAAACATTATGAGGCTTTAATGATGAATTATCATGAGAACCTCTAGATTAACAGTTTTTCTGCAAGTTGTAAGGGCGCCACCTTTGAATTCACCTATGATTAATTAGCCTAACCTCAAGATGTACAAGGTTTCGATGGAAGAGAATAGTAACGATCATTGATCTGACTGGTTCACCTTCATAGTTTTATTTTTTAGAAATGTCTATGATAGACTAATCTTTCTGTTCTAGAAACCCAAAATTGATCTGGCATGTAAACTTACACAGCGGATCATGAGAATAAGTAGATCCTGTTTACACCAACATGTTTGTTTGTCTTTGTATTAACTCTTTACCATGTGCTAATATCGGACAGTTAGTTGCTATCAGGTTAAAGCAGGTAGGGATTGTGGCATGTTTTTGTTGTTTCAAGCACTGAAGATCTCCAAACTGCTTGGGGATTGATGGTTTATAATGGTCATTTTCCAGATTTTCTTAGAGAGAGCAAAAAGAAAACCTAACTTATAGGATTTGTGTTCTGACTTTCCCCAGATGTCCCAGAGGTCATCTTTACCCTGGACCCAGCACAGACCACATTCAGCAAGGGAGATAACCTGGAGTTGAAATGTTCTGGTCAAGGGAATCCTGACCCCACTCTGAACTTGACCACACAGGAAACCAGTGAGGACCTGAGTTATGTCCAGACAACAGAACTGACCCACACACTCACTCTAGACTGTATGGACACCGGTGTGTATGTCTGCTCTGGTCAGAACAATCAGGGAACAAACAAAACGGAAATCAGTATCGGTGTGCGCTGTGAGTAGATTATAAACAGGAAATAGAAGGTTAATTAAAAGAGCAGTCACAATTGTTTATAAGTGTTTTATTTTAGCGTTTATATACTATAAGGTTTATTGTTTTCTTCCAAGCACTCTGGCGTGCCCATATTTTTCTGTAGAAGTGTTTGTAAAAACACACAAAGAACATCTCATATTCAGTGAAATGATTTGAAATGTAAATTGTCACAAACTTTATGTATGATTTTGTTTTAAAAGGAATAAAATGCAAAACAATGATTGAGCTTATCATTTGACCCAAATAATTTCATAAAAATTAATAAGACAAATACATGTATATTACATGGGTGCCAAAAAATTGAGACAATCTGAAACTGCTTGTTGGCCTAATGTTTTCATTGTTGATTTTTTTAATGCAATCTATATGGAGATGCAACAATCATCAATTTCTTGCTCTGCTAGCGCACCATATACCAGTAATTAATGGCTGAAAACAATGCTGTGTGTGAAAAAAGGGTTGTGAGTAGAGATTCTAGCCCCTGGTTTGCAGTTTCAACCTTAAGTCATGTGTCAGTTGGTCCAACTCTCTTGTTGAAAAGTTTGAACCCACCTCTTTACATCAGATGATTATTTCAGGCCCTCAGCAGCTGAGTCCCTTGTTCAACTCAAAACCTCAAGTTGATGCCGTCATCAGAGAAACTGCTAAATTTGGTATAGAGATCTACGGCTTCCCAGAGCCCAGCACACTGACTCTACAGAAGACAGATGATGACACAGACTTGACGTCATCTCCTCGCCACTCTGTTCAGTATACAGCCGGTGTGGCGCCATTTGGAGTTGTGAATGTGACCATCTCTGATGTTGTCGAGGCTGACTATACCAACTACACCCTGACAGTAGACAATGGTGTGGGGAATGCTCTGAACTACACTTTCTATCTGAATCAAGGTGAGACCTTATCATAAATTTTTTATGATTGTCACAAAACTTCAAGTATATTGATATGGAAAACAGGGTATGTCAAATACAGTATAATGGGGAGTGTGGGGGTTGTAGAAGGAGGGGGTGTTAAGAGAGAGAGAGAGAGAGAGAGAGAGAGAGAGAGAGAGAGAGAAAGAGAGGGGGGCGGGATAATTAGATCAGACAGGATGGCTGACTTTATGGGAATGCATATTTTACATTTTATTAGTCACGAAACTCACTTTTTGAAGCATACTAGTCAAGTCTGGTATCATTTAAAAGTTTATCTGCTGAACAATATGCATTGTCATTTCTCTTCATATTATGATTTTATCGGTCACTTTGTGTGGTATGTGCTTGTTATTTCATATTAAGTGATCATTGATTATGTAGCTCATAAAGGTGCTGTGACATATGGAAACTTCGTATGTAAGTGAGTGACCTTTGAAATGAATGAATTGTTTGAAAAGTGAGAACCGGCGATCAACAGTATTATCATTAGAGATACGATCATCTTACATTATCAGCATCTAGTATAGTTTGGTGCTAGACCCTTATTTCTCACTCTATGACTGCTGCTGAGGGTGAACGGTATTGATTAAATCTCTCTGACAACTTTATTGTTTGTTTTTCTCTAAGAGATTGTGGTTTGTATTACAGTGCAGTTTGTACTACTTTATTGTTTGTTTTTCTCTAAGAGATTGTGGTTTGTATTACAGTGCAGTTTGTACTACTTTATTGTTTGTTTTTCTCTAAGAGATTGTGGTTTGTACTACTGCCCACTTATTTATTACAGAGCTTTTGATTTACACATTTTAATCATAGAATAAAAAAAAAAAAAAAAAAAAAAAAAAAAAAAAAAAAAAAAAAAGACATGGCAGTGTAGAGAAACCCACCTGCGTCAATCAATATATGAATAGATGAAAAAAAAAATCCATAGCTTGATATTATTAGTCATATTTGAGTAGCGGGAAATGAGTCTCACCCCTTTAACTGTTAATTTCTATTCTATAATTCTATAGACATAATTACATAATCATT
>JAWDGP010007076.1:0-31727 GCA_033675545.1 Elysia crispata | reverse complement strand
CGAGGGCAGGCTGATAAATAAGGGCCGTTTTTGAATAACTTTTTTATTTGAAGGACTACAGAAGCAAGTTACACATCAAATGAAAGCTTAGAGTCTCACCTATCTGATGAACTATCATTTTTCAACATAGTCACCATCGCGTTCAATACAGAGGCGCCAGCGTTGTACAAGTTTTCGCTTTCCGTCGGCGAAGAATTCTGGTGTCTGGGATCGGCACCAAGTGCGAACATCCGCCTCAACTTCTGCATCGGTTTCATAGTGATTTCCTTTGAGATGTTTCTTCAGCAAAGGAAATAAGAAAAAGTCAGACGGGGCCAAATCAGGACTGTATGGCGGATGTGGTATGGTAGGAAGTTCCAACTGCTGTAAGCGCACTGGGTTTGGCGACTGGTGTGTGGCCGAGCATTATCGTGCTGGATGACAACGTCTTTGACTTTGTCCTGTCGAACCCGTCTGAGTCGGCCCTTCAATGCACGCAGAGTTGACACATATCTCTCTGAATTTATTGTTGTGCCTTGCTCCAAAAACTCAATATGGACGATACCTTCCATGTCCCAGAATATTGTCAGCAAAACCTTTCGAGCTGATGCGACGACTTTGAACTTCTTCGGGGCTGGAGAGTTCTTGTGTCGGTACTGCATAGACTGCATCTTGCTCTCTGGATCATAGTGATGCACCCAAGACTCGTCACCAGTGATGATGTTCCGCAGAAAACGCTCGCCGTCATGAGTGAATCTTTCAAACAGTTGTGTACAGATCGTTTTCCTCTGTGCCTTCATTTCCACAGTGAGCTGTCTCGGTACCCATCTTGCCGAGACTTTCCTGTAACCAAGGTGGACTGTGATAATGTGATGAACTCGTTCTTTTGAAATGTCAAGCGCATTTGCAATGTCTTTTTGTTTCACTCTTCTATTTGCAACAATCATTTCGTCTACTATAATGTTCTCTATTTAATGTAATTTTCAAAGTATCATTCTTGTCCTTGTTTCTATATTGTAAATACTTTTTTCCCTGACAAGTCTTCTTGTTAATATTTTTTTAATTCATCATCCCATAAGGATGTTATGATTTGCTGACACCAGGCTACTACTTAGTAGCATTAAAGCATCGTTACCTGTCATTATGTTACCCTTGTATAACGGTTACCATCTCAGCAGGAGGGCTACATGTTTGACAAAATGATGTTATGAATCGCTGACACCAGACTACTACTTAGTAGCATTAGAGCATCGTTACCAGTCATTATGTTACCCATGTATAACGATTACCATCTCAGCAGGAGGACTACATGTTTGACAAAAGGATGTTATGAATCGCTGACACCAGGCTACTGCTTAGTAGCATTAGAGCATCCTTACCTGTTATTATGTTACCCTTGTATAACGGTTACCATCTCAGCAAGAGGACTACATGTTTGACAAAAGGATGTCATGAATCGCTGACACCAGGCTACTGCTTAGTAGCATTAGAGCATCCTTACCTGTTATTATGTTACCCTTGTATAACGGTTACCATCTCAGCAGGAGGACTACATGTTTGACAAAAGCGATTATGCTACATACCTCCAGGTGAGAGGAGTTCATGCAAATGATGTCGGTCAGTCTAACAAAAACCCCTCATAGTCTAGCTAGGGTTCCATTAACCTTTCTTGCAAAACCTCAGGACTGTTCCACAGTATTCTGACTGTCTGAGTAATTGTGTGTAAACCTCATTATATTTTCATACCCTCTCTTAATCTTTACAAATGCACAACCAAACAATATGCTGAGGCAAAAGAATGAATCTGTTTTAGGAACTGAGGATATAACAAAGCTCCACTCAGGTTTCTTCTCACATCTTTCACAATGTTTGATCAGAGCCATATTCTTTGGGCAAGGACAAATTCTCTCATTTTATATATATATATATATATATATATATATATATATATAGAGAGAGAGAGAGAGAGAGAGAGAGAGAGAGAGAGAGAGAGATAAAGTGGAGGGAGAGACAGAGAGACAAAGGAAAGAGAGAGGAGAAAGAGAGGGAGGGAGAGACAAAGAGTTATAGAGGATAGGGAGAGACGAGATATAGAGAAGGATAGGGAGAGGCCGAAAGAGGGAGGGAGAAACTGACAGAGAGACAAAGAGAAAGAGAGAGATACAGAAAAAAAAAGAGAGAGAGAAAGTGGAGGGAGAAACAGAGAGAAAGAGAGAGACAGAGAGAGAGAGGGGAGAGAGAGGGAGGGAGAGACAAAGGAGAGAGAGGGGAGAGAGAGGGAGGGAGAGACAAAGAGATATAGAGGATAGAGAGAGACAAAGAGATATAGAGAAGGATAGGGAGAGGCAGAGAGAGGGAGGGAGAAGCTGACAGAGAGACAGAGAGAGAGAGAGGGAGGGAGAGAGAGAGAGAGAGAGAGAGAGAGAGAGAGAGAGAGAGAGAGAGAGAGAGAGAGAGAGAGAGAGAGAGAGAGAGAGAGAGAGAGAGAGAGAGAGAGAGAGAGAGAGAGAGAGAGAGAGAGATAAGCCTTTCAGACCAAGATGGATCACCTAGTGCAAAGTAAAGCCAAATAAAACAGAATCTGATCTGTATAAAAATTATCACCTAAAATCTGATCACTTTATGTGACATTAAAAATTCATTCAGTCTGGAATATATGCTTGTTAATTGACTCAACCTACTCCTCTTTTTAAATTTTGTACTTAAAATGATGAATTCAAAAAGATTACAATACCTGATACAGCCAGGTTCAAAGGTACTTTTCCTTCAGCAGAGTCATTTCTTTAAAGTAAAACCTTGGCACTCTACAAGATGCTTAGACCTTTGTAGAACCACATAAGCTATACACAACGAGATAGGTCACTTGCTGAGGGAAAAATCAGATCTGTAGAGGCTACAGTAAAAAAAAGTTTTACTGCACTTAGCAAGTTGCATATGCATGCTAAAAAAGGCTACACCATATCCAGTTTTACATTTAAAAATTTTTAAAATTTTAGGATTTGAAAAAATACAGCCAAGTTAAAAAAATATCTGATGTCTATATCACTCAGCTGCAATTAACTGAAAACAATTGATTGTGAGTGAATGGCTAAATCAAAAAAGAAAGAAGAAAGAAAAGGATGAAAAGGTAAAAAAAAAATTATCGAGAATACTAAAGTTCAGTTACTAAAGTTTTAGATCTACTGAAGTGATTCAAAATGTAGACTAGCCTAGACTTAGATCTAGATTGAAAACTCAATTTTGTCAAACGTAGCAACAAAAAAAAGTTCCAAGTTTAATGTTTTGCAAACGTGATCTGCAAACACTACAGAATCTTGGAATTTGGAAGTTTTGAATGATGAATAGACTAAGCCTACATGTAGTTTAACTTTAAGTTTAATCCTTATCACATACACAAATAGGCCATGAAATAGGATTTCGTTACAAGATGGTATCACTAAACCTATATATATATATATATATATATATATATATATATATATATATATATATATATATATATATATAGAGAGAGAGAGAGAGAGAGAGAGAGAGAGAGAGAGAGAGAGAGAGAGAGAGAGAGAGAGAGAGAGAGAGAGAGAGAGAGAGAGAGAGAGAGAGAGAGAGAGAGAGAGAGAGAGAGAGAGAGATGTTACTGAGCTTTATTCATTTATCAAGGGTGACCAATTGAAATCAAACTCAAAATAATTGAATGCATTTGTTGATTCTGTACAGTTGCAAAATTAATTTAATGAAAATTCCAAGATTTTCAACATCAATTCTTTCTCTCTCTTTGTTTCTATCGTTTTTCTCTCTATATATCTCTACATATCATCAAACTAAAAGAAAAGAAAGGAAGAGAGACAGGAAGACAAAAAGAGAGAGAGACTGGAAGACATAAGAAAAGAGAGAGAGACAGGCAGACGGCAAAAAAAGGCCTCCACGTGGATCAGCTGTTTGTTCTTGAGTTTTAGTAAAAAGACAGAATCAAGGATGTCATCATCGTCATTGTTGTTGTTGTTATTATTATGATTATTGTTATTGTTAAATTTATCATTATTATTATTATTATTATTATTATTATTATTATTATTATTATTAAGAACTTACAAAGCGCTAGAGGGTAGGCTTGTAACATTGAACGGTGTAAGAACTTACAAAGCGCTAGAGGGTAGGCCTGTTATATTGAATGGTGTAAGAACTTACAAAGCGCTAGAGGGTAGGTTTGTAACATTGAATGGTGGAAGAACTTACAAAGTGCTAGAGGGTAGGCGTGTAACATTGAATGGTAAGAACTTACAAAGCGCTAGAGGGTAGGCGTGTAACATTGAACGGTGTAAGAACTTACAAAGCGCTAGAGGGTAGGCGTGTAACATTGAACGGTGTAAGAACTTACAAAACGCTAGAGGGTAGGCGTATAACATTGAACGGTGTAAGACCTTACAGGTCGCCGGAGATGTTGGCCGCCAAGTCCATCGAGCTACTACTAGCTGTTAGATTTGTGCTACTGGATGTAGAACCTGACCTGGATAAAAGAGAGAAACAAAGATGTCACGTAAACACAATCTTCTCCCTACGTATTAATTTCCGATTCCATATAATAACAAAAAATCGTTTCCGGATTCAGTTTGCCTCAATGAACATCTCTGATAGATATATTCAGTTAAAAAGAGGAAAGTAAAATATTAAAAAAAAAAAAACGGGTGTCTTTATTTTTCATCACTGATAATAAAAGTATTAGCTATGGGAAACAAAAGAAGAAGAAGAAGAAGAAGAAAAAGAAGAAGAAGAAGAATTATCATTATTATTATTATTATTTTTAATATTGTTATTGTTACTGTTGTTTTTGTTGTTGATATTATTTTATTATCATTAATATTAGCAATATTAATTATTATTATAAATATTGAATTAGCTTTAACAGATACGTATGGCCGTGCTTATGGGCCTGAAAAACAATATAAGAACCTATTACTATTGAGATAGATAGAGAAACAGAGAATGTCATTTATATTCATGAATAAAATTAAAACGAAGAAACGAAATAAAAATTAATAATGTAGGCTGGACTAAGAAAATCAGCATATTCGTATCTGAAACCTTTGGTATAAAGTTAAAAACTTTGGCTGGTAAAAAAAATTTCAGATTAATTTTCGTAGGGAAAAATATAGTCGATGGAACTGTTGCACCAATTGGAAATACTCATTGCAGCAGTATGAAAACATGGATGGTAAGAGAAAAGGAATTTTTGCAATCCTTTCCATAACTAAAATATGGATTGACTGAGAATAAAAATGAATTTCTCCACACGACAAGGATTATAGAAAACTAACACAGAGTACAATCTAAGCGTGTGAGGTTGAAAAGTGGAAGAACTTACAAGTCGCTAGAGGCTAAGGGTGCGCGATTGAACGGAGGAAGAACTTACAAGAGGCTAGAGGCTAAGGGTGTGAGATTGAACGGAGGAAGAACTTACAAGACGCTAGAGGCTAAGAATGTGAGACTAAATAGCTGAAAAACTTACAAGACGCTAGAGGTTAGGAGTGTGAGATTGAACAGTGGAAGAACTTACAAAACGCTAGAGGTTAGGAGTGTGACATTGAACAGTAACAGAACTTACAAGACGCTAGAGGCTAAAGATGTAAGACTGTATAGTGGAACAACTTACAAGACGATAGAGGCTAGGCGTGTGAGACTGAACATTAGAAGAACTTACATGAAGCTAGAGGCTAAGGGTGTGAGACTGAAGAGTCAAAGAACTCACAAGACGCTAGAGACTAGGAGTGTCAGATTTAAGAGTGGAAGAACTTACAAGACGCCAGAGACTAATCGTGTGAGATTAAAAGATGGAAGAAATTTTAAAACGCTTCAGGGTAAGCGTGTGAAATTGAACAGTTGAAGAACTTACAAGACGTTAGAGGCTAAGCGTGAGCGACTGAAAAGTGGAAGAACTTACAAGATGCTAGAGGTTAAACGTGAGAGATTGAACAGAGGAAGAATTTACAAGACGCTAGAGGCTAAAATCGAGAGATTAAAAGGTTAAAGAACATACAACGCTAGAGGTTAAGCGTGTGAGATTAAACAGTGAAAGAAATTACAAGACGCTAGAGGCTAAGCGTTAGCGATTGAAAAGTGGGAAAACCTACAAGACGCTAGAGGCTAAGCGTGTGAGATTGAACGGTGGAAGAACTTTAAAGACACTAGAGGCTAAGCGTGTGAGATTGAACGGTGGAAGAACTTACAAGTCGCTAGAGGCTAAGCGTGTGAGATTAAACAGTTTAAGAACTAACAAGACGCTACAGGGTTAACGTGTGAATTTAAACAGTAAAAGAACTTACAAAACGCTTTAGATTAGGAGTGTGAGATTGAACAGTGGAAGAACTTACAAGACGCTAGAGGTTAGGAGTGTGAGATTGAACAATGGTAGAACTTACAAGACGCTTTAGATTAGGAGTGTTAGATTGAACTGTGGAAGAACTTACAAGACGCTATAGATTAGGAGTGTAAGATTGAACAGTGGAAGAACTTACAAGACGCTATAGATTAAGAGTGTGAGATTGAACAGTGGAAGAACTTACAAGTCGCTAGAGGCTAAGGGTGTGAGATTAAACAGTTTAAGAACTAACAAGACGCTACAGGGTTAACGTGTGAATTTAAACAGTAAAAGAACTTACAAGACGCTTTAGATTAGGAGTGTGAGATTGAACAGTGGAAGAACTTACAAGATGCTAGAGGTTAGGAGTGTGAGATTGAACAATGGAAGAACTTACAAGACGCTTTAGATTAGGAGTGTGAGATTGAAGAGTGGAAGAACTTACAAGACGCTATAGATTAGGAGTGTGAGATTGAACAGTGGAAGAACTTACAAGACACTATAGATTAGGAGTGTGAGGTTGAAGAGTGGAAGAACTTACAAGACGCTATAGATTAGGAGTGTTAGATTGAACTGTGGAAGAACTTACAAGACCAAGACGCTATAGATTAGGAGTGTGAGATTGAACAGTGGAAGAACTTACAAGACGCTAGAGGCTAAGCATCAGAAATTAAACAGTTGAAAAACTTACAAGACGCTACAGGGTTAACGTGTGAATTTTAAAACAGTTGAAGAACTTACAAGACGCTATAGATTAGGAATGTGAGATTGAACAGTGGAAGAACTTACAAGACGCTATAGATTAGGAATGTGAGATTGAACAGTGAAAAAACTTACAACACGCTTTAGATTAGGAGTGTGAGATTGAACAGTGGAAGAACTTACAAGACGCTATAGATTAGGAGTGTGAGATTGAACAGTGGAAGAACTTACAAGACACTATAGATTAGGAGTGTGAGGTTGAAGAGTGGAAGAACTTACAAGACGCTATAGATTAGGAGTGTTAGATTGATCTGTGGAAGAACTTACAAGACCAAGACGCTATAGATTAGGAGTGTGAGATTGAACAGTGGAAGAACTTACAAGACGCTAGAGGCTAAGCGTCAGAAATTAAACAGTTGAAAAACTTACAAGACGCTACAGGGTTAACGTGTGAATTTAAACAGTTGAAGAACTTACAAGACGCTATAGATTAGGAATGTGAGATTGAACAGTGGAAGAACTTACAAGACGCTATAGATTAGGAATGTGAGATTGAGCAGTGAAAAAACTTACAACATGCTTTAGATTAGGAGTGTGAGATTGAACAGTGGAAGAACTTACAAGACGCTATAGATTAGGAGTGTGAGTTTGAACAGTGGAAGAACTTACAAGACACTATAGATTAGGAGTGTGAGGTTGAAGAGTGGAAGAACTTACAAGACGCTATAGATTAGGAGTGTTAGATTGATCTGTGGAAGAACTTACAAGACCAAGACGCTATAGATTAGGAGTGTGAGATTGAACAGTGGAAGAACTTACAAGACGCTAGAGGCTAAGCGTCAGAAATTAAACAGTTGAAAAACTTACAAGACGCTACAGGGTTAACGTGTGAATTTAAACAGTTGAAGAACTTACAAGACGCTATAGATTAGGAATGTGAGATTGAACAGTGGAAGAACTTACAAGACGCTATAGATTAGGAATGTGAGATTGAACAGTGAAAAAACTTACAAGACGCTATAGATTAGGAGTGTGAGATTGAACGAAGGAAGAACTTATAAGACGCTAGAGGCTAAGCATGTGAGAGTGAACAGTGGAAGAACTTACAAGACGCTACAGGCTAAGCGTGTGAGTTTAAACAGTTGAAGAACTTACAAGACGCTAGAGGTTAGGAGTGTGAGATTGAAAAGTAAAAGAACTTACAAGAAGCTAGAGGCTAAATATGTTAGACTGAACAGTGGAACAACTTACAAGAGGCTAGAGGCCAGGCGTGTGAGACTGAACATTGGAAGAACTTACATGACGCTAGAGGGTAAGGGTGTGAGACTGAACATTGGAAGAACTTACAAGGTGCTAGAGACTAGGAGTGTCAGATTGAACAATGGAAGAACTTAAAGACGCCAGAGCTAAGCGTGTGAGATTAAACGAAGGAAGAAATTTTAAGACGCTAGAGGGTAAGCGTGTATAATTGAACAGTGGAAGAACTTACAAGGCGCTAGAGGCTAAGCGTTAGCGATTGAAAAGTGGGAAAACCTACAAGACGCTAGAGGCCAAGCGTGTGAGATTGAACGGTGGAAGAACTTTAAAGACACTAGAGGCTAAGCGTGTGAGATTGAACGGTGGAAGAACTTTTTAGTCGCTAGAGGCTAAGCGTGTGAGATTGAACGGTGGAAGAACTAACAAGACGCTATAGGGTTAACGTGTGAATTTAAACAATAAAAGAACTTACAAGACGCTTTAGATTAGGAGTGTGAGATTGAACAGTGGAAGAACTTACAAGACGCTAGAGGTTAGGAGTGTGAGATTGAACAATGGTAGAACTTACAAGACGCTTTAGATTAGGAGTGTTAGATTGAACTGTGGAAGAACTTACAAGACGCTATAGATTAGGAGTGTAAGATTGAACAGTGGAAGAACTTACAAGACGCTAGAGACTAAGCGTGTGAGATTGAACGGTGGAAGAACTTACAAGTCGCTAGAGGCTAAGGGTGTGAGATTAAACAGTTTAAGAACTAACAAGACGCTACAGGGTTAACGTGTGAATTTAAACAGTAAAAGAACTTACAAGACGCTTTAGATTAGGAGTGTGAGATTGAACAGTGGAAGAACTTACAAGATGCTAGAGGTTAGGAGTGTGAGATTGAACAATGGAAGAACTTACAAGACGCTTTAGATTAGGAGTGTGAGATTGAAGAGTGGAAGAACTTACAAGACGCTATAGATTAGGAGTGTGAGATTGAACAGTGGAAGAACTTACAAGACACTATAGATTAGGAGTGTGAGGTTGAAGAGTGGAAGAACTTACAAGACGCTATAGATTAGGAGTGTTAGATTGAACTGTGGAAGAACTTACAAGACCAAGACGCTATAGATTAGGAGTGTGAGATTGAACAGTGGAAGAACTTACAAGACGCTAGAGGCTAAGCATCAGAAATTAAACAGTTGAAAAACTTACAAGACGCTACAGGGTTAACGTGTGAATTTTAAAACAGTTGAAGAACTTACAAGACGCTATAGATTAGGAATGTGAGATTGAACAGTGGAAGAACTTACAAGACGCTATAGATTAGGAATGTGAGATTGAACAGTGAAAAAACTTACAACACGCTTTAGATTAGGAGTGTGAGATTGAACAGTGGAAGAACTTACAAGACGCTATAGATTAGGAGTGTGAGATTGAACAGTGGAAGAACTTACAAGACACTATAGATTAGGAGTGTGAGGTTGAAGAGTGGAAGAACTTACAAGACGCTATAGATTAGGAGTGTTAGATTGATCTGTGGAAGAACTTACAAGACCAAGACGCTATAGATTAGGAGTGTGAGATTGAACAGTGGAAGAACTTACAAGACGCTAGAGGCTAAGCGTCAGAAATTAAACAGTTGAAAAACTTACAAGACGCTACAGGGTTAACGTGTGAATTTAAACAGTTGAAGAACTTACAAGACGCTATAGATTAGGAATGTGAGATTGAACAGTGGAAGAACTTACAAGACGCTATAGATTAGGAATGTGAGATTGAACAGTGAAAAAACTTACAAGACGCTATAGATTAGGAGTGTGAGATTGAATGAAGGAAGAACTTATAAGACGCTAGAGGCTAAGCATGTGAGAGTGAACACTGGAAGAACTTACAAGACGCTACAGGCTAAGCGTGTGAGTTTAAACAGTTGAAGAACTTACAAGACGCTAGAGGTTAGGAGTGTGAGATTGAAAAGTAAAAGAACTTACAAGAAGCTAGAGGCTAAATATGTTAGACTGAACAGTGGAACAACTTACAAGAGGCTAGAGGCCAGGTGAGAGACTAAAGAGTGGAAGAACTTAAATGACGCTGGAGGCAAGAATGTGAGACTAAATGGCCGAAAAACTTACAAGACGCTAGAGGTTAGGAGTGTGAGATTGAACAGAGGAAGAATTTACAAGACGCTAGAGGCTAAGCGTCAGAGAATGAACGGAGGAAGAACTTACAAGGCGCTAGAGGTTAGGCGTGTGAGATTAAACGGTGAAAGAAATTACAAGACGCTAGAGGCTAAGCCTTAGGGATTTGAAAGTGGGAGAACCTACAAGACGCTAGAGGCTAAGCATGTGAGATTGAATGGTGGAAGAACTTTCAACACGCTAGAGGCTAGGGATGTGAGACTAAACAAAAGAAGAACTTACAAGTCGCTAGAGGCTAAGGGTGTGAGATTAAACAGTTTAAGAACTAACAAGACGCTACAGGGTTAACGTGTGAATTTAAACAGTAAAAGAACTTACAAGACGCTTTAGATTAGGAGTGTGAGATTGAACAGTGGAAGAACTTACAAGACGCTATAGATTAGGAGTGTGAGATTGAACAGTGGAAGAACTTACAAGACGCTTTAGATTAGGAGTGTGAGATTGAACAGTGGAAGAACTTACAAGACGCTATAGATTAGGAGTGTGAGATTGAACAGTGGAAGAACTTACAAGACACTATAGATTAGGAGTGTGAGGTTGAAGAGTGGAAGAACTTACAAGACGCTATAGATTAGGAGTGTTAGATTGAACTGTGGAAGAACTTACAAGACCAAGACGCTATAGATTAGGAGTGTGAGATTGAACGAAGGAAGAATTTATAAGAAGCTAGAGGCTAAGCATGTGAGACTGAACAGTGGAAGAACTTATAAGACGCTACAGGCTAAGCGTGTGAGTTTAAACAGTTGAAGAACTTACAAGACGCTATAGATTAGGAGTGTGAGATTGAACGAAGGAAGAACTTATAAGACGCTAGAGGCTAAGCATGTGAGACTGAACAGTGGAAGAACTTACAAGACGCTACAGGCTAAGCGTGTGAGTTTAAACAGTTGAAGAACTTACAAGACGCTAGAGGTTAGGAGTGTGAGATTGAAAAGTAAAAGAACTTACAAGAAGCTAGAGGCTAAATATGTTAGACTGAACAGTGGAACAACTTACAAGAGGCTAGAGGCCAGGCGTGTGAGACTGAACATTGGAAGAACTTACAAGTCGCTAGAGGCTAAGCGTGTGAGATTAAACGATGGAAGAAATTTTAAGACGCTAGAGGGTAAGCGTGTATAATTGAACAGTGGAAGAACTTACAAGGCGCTAGAGGCTAAGCGTTAGCGATTGAAAAGTGGAAGAACTTACAAGACGCTAGAGGCTAAGCTTGAGAGATTGAACAGAGGAAGAACTTACAAGACGCTAGAGGCTAAGTTCGAGAGTTTGAAAGGTGAAAGAACTTATAAGATGCTAGAGGTTAAGCGTGTAAGATTAAACAGTGAAAGAAATTACAAGACACTAGAGTTTAAGCAATAGCGATTGAAAAGTTGAAGAACCTACAAGACGCTAGAGGCTAAGCGTGTGAGATTGAACGGTGGAAGAACTTTCAAGACGCTAGAGGTTAAGTTTGTGAGATTGAACGGTGGAAGAACTTACAAGACGCTAGAGGGTAAGGGTGTAAGACTAAAAATTGGAAGAACTAACATAACACTCGAGGCAAAAGGTGTGAGACTGAACAGTGAAAGAACTTACAAGACACTAGAGGCTAGGAATGTGAGATTGAACAGTAACAGAACTTACAAGACACTAGAGGCTAAGCGTGTGAGACTGAACAGTGGAAGAACTTACAAGACGCTATAGGCTAAGCATATGAGATTAAACAGTTGAAAAACTTACAAGACGCTAGAGGCTAAGGGTCGGAGACTGAACACTGGAAGAACTTACAAGACACTTGAGACTAAGCGTGTGAGGTTGAAAAGTGGAAGAACTTACAAGTCGCTAGAGTCTAAGGGTGTGAGACTGAACGGAGGAAGAACTTACAAGACGCTAGAGGCTAAAGGTGTGAGACTAAAGAGTGGAAGAACTTAAATGACGCTGGAGGCAAGAATGTGAGACTAAATAGCCGAAAAACTTACAAGACGCTAGAGGTTAGGAGTGTGAGATTGAACAGTGGAAGAACTTACAAGACGCTATAGGCTTAGTGTGTGAGACTTAACAGTGGAAGAACTTACAAGACGCTAGAGGTTAGGAGTGTGACATTGAACAGTAACAGAACTTTTAAGACGCTAGAGACTAGGAGTGTCAGATTTAAGAGTGGAAGAACTTACAAGACGCTAGAGGTTAGGAGTGTGACATTGAACAGTAACAGAACTTTTAAGACGCTAGAGACTAGGAGTGTCAGATTTAAGAGTGGAAGAACTTACAAGACGCTAGAGGCTAAGCATGTGAGACTGAACAGTGGAAGAACTTATAAGACGCTAGAGGCTAAGCGTGTGAGACTCAACAGTGGAAGAACTTACAAGACGCTACAGGCTAAGCGTGTGAGATTAAACAGTTGAAGAACTTACAAGACGCTAGATGTTAAGAGTGTGAGATTGAAAAGTAAAAGAACTTACAAGACGCTAGAGGCTAAATATGTTAGACTGAACAGTGGAAGAACTTACAAGAGGCTAGAGGCCAGGCGTGTGAGACTGAACATTGGAAGAACTTACATGACGCTAGAGGCTAAGCGTGTGAGACTCAACAGTGGAAGAACTTACAAGACGCTACAGGCTAAGCGTGTGAGATTAAACAGTTGAAGAACTTACAAGACGCTAGATGTTAAGAGTGTGAGATTGAACGGTGGAAGAACTTTTAAAGACGCTAGAGGTTAAGTTTGTGAGATTGAACGGTGGAAGAACTTACAAGACACTAGAGGCTAAGTGTAAGAGTTTGAAAATTGGTGAAAGAACTTATAAGATGCTCGAGGCAAAAGGTGTAAGATTAAACAGTGAAAGAAATTACAAGACACTAGAGTTTAAGCAATAGCGATTGAAAAGTTGAAGAACCTACAAGACGCTAGAGGCTAAGCGTGTGAGATTGAACGGTGGAAGAACTTTCAAGACGCTAGAGGTTAAGTTTGTGAGATTGAACGGTGGAAGAACTTACAAGAGGCTAGAGGCCAGGCGTGTGAGACTGTACATTGGAAGAACTTAAATGACGCTAGAGGCTAAGGGTGTGAGACTGAACAGTGGAAGAACTTACAAGACGACAGAAGCTAATATGTGAGATTAAACGATGGAAAAAAATTTCAAGACTCTAGAGGGTAAGCGGGTGAAATTGAACAGTGGAAGAACTTACATGACGCTAATGGTTAAGCGTAAGCGATGAAAAAGTGGAAGACCTTACAAGACGCTAGAGGCTAAGCGTGAGAGATTGAACGGAGGAAGAACTTACAAGACGCTAGAGGCTAAGTCTGTGAGACTGAACACTGGAAGAACTTACAAGACAATTGAGGCTAAGGGTGTGAGATTGAACAGTGGAAGCACTTACAAGGTGCTAGAGACTAGGAGTGTCACATTGAACAGTGGAAGAACTTAAATACGCCAGAGGCTAAGTGTGTGAGATTGAACAATGGAGGAACTTACGAGACGCTAGAGGCTTAGAGTGTGAAACTGATCACTTGAAGAACTTACAAAACACTTGAGGCTAAGCGTGTGAGATTGAACAATGGAGGCACTTACGAGACGCTAGAGGCTAAGCGTGTGAGATTGAAAAGTGGAAGAACTTACTAGTCCCTAGATGCTAAGCTTGAGAGATGTAACGGTGGAAAAACTTACAAGAGGCTAGAGGCCAGGCATGTGAGACTAAACTGTAGAAAAACTTACAAGTCGCCATAGGCTAAGGGTGTAAGACTGAACACTGGAAGAACTTACAAGACACTTGAGGCCAAGCGTGTGAGATTGAACAATGGAGGAACTTACTAGACGCTAGAGGCTAAGGGTGTGAGGTTGAAAAGTGGAAGAACTTACAAGCTGCTAGATGCTAAGCTTGAGAGATGTAAGGGTAGAAAAACTTACAAGACGCTAGAGGCTAAGTGTGTGAGACTGAACAGTGGAAGAAATTGCAAGTCGCTAGAGGTTCAGGGTGTGAGATTTAACGGTGGAAGAACTTACAAAACGCTAGAGGCTAAGGGTGTAGGACTAAACATTGGAAGAACTTACAAGAAGCTAGAGGCTAAGCATGTGGGACTGAACAGTGGAAGAACTTACAAGACGCTAGAGGCTAAGCGTGTGAGAATGAAAAGTGGAAGAACTTACAAGTCGCTAGAGGCTAAGGGTGTAAGACTGAACAGTGGAAGAACTTGCAAGATGCTAGAGGCTAAGCGTGTTACATTGAACGGTGGAAGAACTTACAAGTCGCTAGAGGCTAAGGGTGTAAGACTGAACAGTGGAAGAACTTACAAGACGCAAGAGGCTAAGCGTGTGAGACTGAAAAGTAAAACAACTTATAAGATGCTAAAGGCTAGGACTGTGAGATTGAACAGTAAAATAACTTACAAGACGCGTGAGGCTAAGGGTGTGAGACTGAACTGTGGAAGAACTAACATGACGCTTGAGGCAAAGGGTGTGAGACTGAACGGTGGAAGAACTTGCAAGACGCTAGAGGCTAGGAATGTGAGATTGAACTGTGGAAGAACGTACAAGACGCCATAGGCTAAGGGTGTAAGACTGAACACAGGAAGAACTTACAAGACACTTGAGGCGAAGCGTGTGAAATCGAACAATGGAGGAACTTACTAGACGCTAGAGGCTAAGGGTGTGAGGTTGAAAAGTGGAAGAACTTACAAGTCGCTAGATGCTAAGCTTGAGAGATGTAACAGTAGAAAAACTTACAAGACGCTAGAGGCTAAGTGTGTGAGACTGAACAGTGGAAGAACTTACAAGACGCTATAGGCTCAGGGTGTGAGATTTAACGGTGGAAGAACTTACAAGTCGCTAGAGGCTCAGGGTGTGAGATTTAACGGTGGAAGAACTTACAAGACGCTAGAGGCTAAGGGTTTGAGATTGAACAATGGAGGAACTTAGAAGATGGTAGAGGCTAAGTGTGTGAGATTAAACGGTTGAAGAACTTACAAGATGCTAGAGGCTAAGTGTGTGAGACTGAACAGTGGAAGAACTTACAAGACGCTAGAGGCTAAGCGTGTGAGAATGAAAAGTGGAAGAACTTACAAGTCGCTAGAGGCTAAGGGTGTTAGATTAAACGGTGGAAGAACTTACAAGACGCTAGAGGCTAAGGGTGTAAGGCTGAACAGTGGAAGAACTTACAAGACGCTAGAGGCTGGGAGTGTGAGATTAAACAGTAAAATAACTTAAAAAACGCTTGAGGCTAAGGGTGTGAGACTGAACTGTGGAAGAACTTACAAGACACTAGAGCCCAGGTTTGTGAGACTGAACAGTGGAAGAACTAACATGACGCTAGAGACTAAGCGTGTGAGATTGAACAGTGGAGGAACTTACAAGACGGTAGAGGCTTAGCGTGTGAGACTGAACAGAAAAAGAATTTACAAGACGCTAAAGTCTAAGCATGTGAGATTGAACAATGAAGGAACTTACAAGATGCTAGAGGCTAAGCGTGTGAGAATGAAAAGTGGAAGCACTTACAAGTCGCTAGAGGCTAAGCGTGTAAGACTGAACAGTGGAAGAACTTATAAGACGCTAAAGGCTAGGAGTGTGAGATTGAACAGTAAAATAACTTACAAGACGCATGAGGCTAAGGGTGTGAGCCTGAACTGTGGAAGAACTTACAAGACGCTATAGCCCAGGCGTGTGAGACTGAACAGTGGAAGAACTTACATGATGCTAGAGACTAAGCGTTTGAGATTGAACAATGGAGGAGTTTGGAAGATGGTAGAGGCTAAGTGTGTGAGATTGAACGGTGGAAGAACTTACAAGATGCTAGAGGCTAAGGGTGTGAGACTGAACAGTGGAAAAACTTACATGACGCTGGAAGCTAAGGGTGTGAGACTGAACAGTGGAAGAACTTACAAGACGCTAGAGGTCAAGAGTGTGAGACTCAGCAGTGGAAGAACTTACAAGATGTTAGAGGCTAAGCGTGTGAGACTGAACAGTGGAAGAACTGACAAGACGCTAGAGGTTAAGCGTTATCGATTAAAAAGTGGAAGAACTTACAAGACGCTAGAGTCTAAGCGTGAGAGATTGAACAGAGGAAGAACTTATATGACGCTAGGGTGTGAGACTGAACAGTGGAAGAACTTACAAATCGCTAGAGGCTCAGGGTGTGAGATTGAACGGTGGAAGAACTTAGAAGACGCTAGAGGCTAAGGGTGTAGGATTAAACATTGGAAGTATTTACAAGACCCTAGAGGCTAAGTGTGTGAGACTGAACAGTGGAAGAACTTACATGACGCTCGAGGCAAAAGGTGTGAGACTGATCAGTGGAAGAACTTACAAGGCGCTAGAGGTTAGGAATGTGAGATTGAACAGTAACAGAATTTACAAGACGCTAGAGGCTAAGTGTGTGAGACTGAACAGTGGAAGAACTTACAAGACGCTATAGGCTCAGGGTGTGAGATTTAACGGTGGAAGAACTTACAAGTCGCTAGAGGCTCAGGGTGTGAGATTTAACGGTGGAAGAACTTACAAGACGCTAGAGGCTAAGGGTGTAGGACTAAACATTGGAAGAACTTACAAGACGCTATAGGCTAAGCATGCGAGACTGAACAGTGGAAGAACTTACAAGACGCTAGAGGCTAAGCGTGTGAGAATGAAAAGTGGAAGAACTTACAAGTCGCTAGAGGCTAAGGGTGTTAGATTAAACGGTGGAAGAACTTACAAGACGCTAAAGGCTAAGGGTGTAAGGCTGAACAGTGGAAAAACTTACAAGACGCTAGAGGCTGGGAGTGTGAGATTAAACAGTAAAATAACTTAAAAAACGCTTGAGGCTAAGGGTGTGAGACTGAACTGTGGAAGAACTTACAAGACACTAGAGCCCAGGTTTGTGAGACTGAACAGTGGAAGAACTAACATGACGCTAGAGACTAAGCGTGTGAGATTGAACAGTGGAGGAACTTACAAGACGGTAGAGGCTTAGCGTGTGAGACTGAACAGAAAAAGAATTTACAAGACGCTAAAGTCTAAGCATGTGAGATTGAACAATGAAGGAACTTACGAGACGCTAGAGGCTAAGCGTGTGAGAATGAAAAGTGGAAGAACTTACAAGTCGCTAGAGGCTAAGGGTGTAAGACTGAACAGTGGAAGAACTTACAAGACGCTAGAGGCTAAGCGTGTGAGATTGAACAGTGGAAGAACTTATAAGACGCTAAAGGCTAGGAGTGTGAGATTGAACAGTAAAATAACTCACAAGACGCGTGAGGCTAAGGGTGTGAGCCTGAACTGTGGAAGAACTTACAAGACACTATAGCCCAGGCGTGTGAGATTGAACAGTGGAAGAACTTACATGATGCTAGAGACTAAGCGTTTGAGATTGAACAATGGAGGAACTTAGAAGATGGTAGAGGCTAAGTGTGTGAGATTAAACGGTTGAAGAACTTACAAGATGCTAGAGGCTAAGTGTGTGAGACTGAACAGTGGAAAAACTTACATGACGCTGGAAGCTAAGGGTGTGAGACTGAACAGTGGAAGAACTTACAAGACGCTAGAGGTCAAGAGTGTGAGACTCAGCAGTGGAAGAACTTACAAGATGCTAGAGGCTAAGCGTGAGAGATTGAACAGAGGAAGAACTTATATGACGCTAGGGTGTGAGACTGAACAGTGGAAGAACTTACAAATCGCTAGAGGCTCAGGGTGTGAGATTGAACGGTGGAAGAACTTAGAAGACGCTAGAGGCTAAGGGTGTAGGATTAAACATTGGAAGTATTTACAAGACCCTAGAGGCTAAGTGTGTGAGACTGAACAGTGGAAGAACTTACATGACGCTCGAGGCAAAAGGTGTGAGACTGATCAGTGGAAGAACTTACAAGGCGCTAGAGGCTAGGAATGTGAGATTGAACAGTAACAGAAATTACAAGAGGCTAGAGGCTAAGCGTGTGAGACTGAAAAAATGAAGAACTTACAAGACGCTAAAGGCTAAGCAAGTGAGATTAAACAGTTGAAGAACATACGAGATGCTAGAGGCAAAGCGTGTGAGAGTGAACAGTGGGAGAACTTACTAGATGCCAGAGGCTAAGCGTGTGAGACTGAACAGTAGAAGCACTTACTAGACGCTAGAGGCTAAGCGTGTGAGACTGAACAGTGGAAGAACTTATAAGACGCTAGAGGTTAAACGTGTCAGACTGAACTCTGGAAGAACTTACAAGACGCAAGAGGTTAAGCGTGTGAGACTGAAAAGTAAAAGAACATACAAGACGCTAAAGGCTAGGAGTGTAAGATTGAACAGTAAAATAACTTACAAGATGCTTGAGGCAAAGGTGTGAGATTGAAAAGTGGGAGAACTTACAAGATGCTAGAGGCTAAGCGTGAGAGATTGAACAGAGGAAGAACTTACAAGACGCTAGAGGCTAAGGGTGAGAGATTGAACAGTGGAAGAACTTACAAGACACCAGAGGCTAAGGGTGAGAGATTGAATAGTGGGAGAACTTACAAGACACCAGAGGCTAAGGGTGAGAGATTGAACAGTGGGAGAACTGACAAGACTCTAGAGGCTAAGGGTGTGAGATTGAACAGTGGAAGAACCTTTAAGACGCTAGAGGCTAAGTTCGAGGGATTGAACGGTGAAAAAAACTTTCAAGACGCTAGAGGCTAATGGTGTAAGACTGAACAGCGGCAGAACTTACAAGACGCAAGAGGCTAAGCGTGTGAGATTGAACGGCGTAAGAACTTTCAAAGAGCTAGAGAATAGGCGTGTAACATTGAACGGTGTAAGAACTTACAGGTCCGCGGATATATTAGGCGTCAAGCTCATTGAGCTACTTGCACCAGATGTTATACTAGTTGTGGAACTTGACCTGGAGAGAGGAACACAGACGTTTTGTAAAACAATCGTCTCCCTAAGTATTATTTTCTGATTCCATATAATAACAAAAAATTGTTTCCGGATTCATTTTGCTTAAATGAAAAGCTTCCGAAAGATATATTCAGTGAAAGAGGAAAATGAAATTTGAAAAGAAAAAAACCGGGCGTCTTCATTTTTCGTCACCGAAAACAAAGAAGAAGAAGAAGAAGAAGAAGAAGAAGGAGGAGGAGGAGGAGGAGGAGAAGAAGAAGAAGAAGAAGAAGAAGAAGAAGAAGACGAAGACAAAGAAAAAGAAGAAGAAGAAGAAGAAGAAGAAGAAGAAGAAGAAGAAGAAGAAGAAGAAGAAGAAGAAGAAGAAGGAGGATAAGGAGGAAGAGGAGGAAGAGGAGGAGGAGAAGAAGAAGAAGAAGAAGAAGAAGAAGACAAAGAAGAAGAGGAAGAAGAAGAAGAAGCAGAAGGAGAAGAAGAAGGAGAAGAAGCAGAAGAAGAAGAAGAAGAAGAAGAAGAAGAAGAAGAAGAAGAAGAAGAAGAAGAAGAAGCAGAAAAAGATATTATTATTATTTTATTATTATTTTAATTATTATTATTATTTTATTATTATTACTATTATTATTATTATTATTATTATTATTATTATTATTATTATTAGCAATATTAATTTTCATTGTAATTATTGAGTTAGATTTAATAGATACTTACGGCCGTGCGTATGGGCCTGAAAAAAAATATAAAAGCCTATTAGTATTGAGATAGGTAGGGAAACAGAGAATGTCATTTATATTTATGAATAAAATTAAAACAAAGAACAGAAGAAAAAAAAATTAATAATGTAGGTTGGACTGAAGAAAATCAGCATATTTGTATCTGAAATCTTTGGTACAAAGTTAAAAACTTTGGCTGGTAAAGAAAATTCAGATTATTTTTTGTAGGGAAAAATATTGTCGATGGAACTGTTGCACCAATTGGAAATACTCATTGCAGCAGTATAAAAACATGGATGGTAAGAGAAAAGGAATTTTTGAAGTCGTTTCCATAACAAAAATATGGATTAACTGATAATAAAAAATGAATGTCTCCACACGAAGAGGATTATAGCAAACTAACACAGAGTACAATCTATAGTAACAAGAAGCATAAAGCAGTAGTAAGAAGTAAGAGATGTAGTACACAGAAGGACAAACACCTAGGAAAACATCTAACTAGTAATTTGATACTTATATTTCTAGATAACAAGAAACGCTTCTGAAACTCTTGATAAATCCACCGCTAGTAACATGATAACTCTGTTTTTAGAGAGCCACAAACAATTAGGAAAATTCTTGAAAAAAAAGCTTGTCATTAACGAGATCCCCTCTTTCCAGAGATCCAAATATTTTCAGGCGGTAGCTGGACAATCTGTTACGGACAGGTGGGCTATTTTTAGAATCAGTCTATGCGTTGCCCCTTGTTAGAGGTTTCGCAGACGAAGTTAACGGGCCCTTAGCTTGACTAGGTCATTAGATTTTGAACTGATCTACATCCTTCGCATAAACTCTCCTACCTAACGGTAAGTAGTATGATCGCTTTTCGCAAACCAGCTAGTCTGATAACGTAACTGTTATGCAAGGGTGGCATGGTGTTGCTAGCCATGATCGAACTCTATAGAGCTCTAGCATGGTGCCAGCGCCCGGTAGGCAGAAGTTCTACCCACCCTGCTTGCTGAGGCAATTCAAACGTCGGTAGCAGACCAGAGTGGCGAGCAATAAGATCGAATATGATCCTTAGGAGCTCTTTGGATTAATCTGCAAAATACTACACAGTGAAAAAGATGAATGCATCTTAGAGATTCTCTATCATATCACATGGGTTGTGCAGCAACTCGAAATGGATTTGAACGACCAAGTATAAGATTTTTTTTATTACCCGGGAGTTCAAAAACATCTAAAACTCCCTAGCACGTAACCGGCACAAAAACATCTGAAACTCCTGAGCACGTAACCGGCAAAAAACATCTGAAACTCCTTAGCACGTAACCGGCAAAACACATCTGAAACTCCTTAGCACGTAACCGGCAAAAAAAAACCCATCTGAAACTCCTCAGCACGTAACTGGCAAAAAAAAAAGCCCTCCATGTGGATCAGCCGTTTCTTCTTGAGTTTTAGTAAAAATAAAGAATCAAGATCGTCGTCGTCATCATTGTTGTTATTATATTGATTATTATTATAGTTAATTTTATCAATATTGTTATTATTATTATTATTATTATTATTATTATTATTTTGTCTATTTTAATTACGATGACATCTGAAACAAAACCATCAAAAATATTTTGCCTATTCTACATAATAAGACGTATGAAACAAAACCAGCAAAACAGTTCGTCTATTCTATCCAAAATGACCCATGAAACAAAATCATCAAGACCTGCCATATTGCCCCACACAAAATAAAGCAATATTAGAATAGAAATAACTGCCGGTTATTTATTTTAGAGCATGAAACAGCACCACGAAACTGGGCACTGGGGAGGTGAACTTTTCCCATTGATTTTCAACATATTATAGGACCCTTCATAGCACCACCATATAGGGATCTGGTCAGATCAACTTCATACACTGACTTTGAACGAGAACTCGGACCCTTCATAGCACCACCAAACTGGTCAGATCAGCTTGATCCATTGATTTTCAACGGGTAATAAAACACTTTATAGGACCACCAAACTTGGCAAATGATCAGATCAGCTTGATCCATTGATTTTCAACGGGGTAAAATACTTTATAGCACCACCAAACTTGGCACTGGTCAGATAAACTTCATACATTGACTTTGAACGAGAACTAAGACCCTTCATAGCACCACCAAACTGGGAACTGGTCAGATCAACTTGATCCATTGATTTTCAACGGGTACTAAAACACTTTATAGCACCACCAAACTGGGAACTGGTCAGATAGACTTGATCCATTGATTTTCGACAGGTACTAAAACACTTTATAGCACCACCAAACTGGGAACTGGTCTGATCAACACAACACATCGGTTTAATCCGAAGGTGAATTTTTGTTCTTAGGAGTGCTTGAGTTGAGAGAATAATAAAACATAGTGTTGATGAAGTAAGAGTGGGTGAAACCATATGGAATAGGATGCGGAGATAAGAAAGAAAGTGTGGAAGGGTTTTATCAGAAAGGTAAAGTAAACAATTCTTGGCTCGATAGATTTTAAGGAAAACCCTTACCATCTGTGGCCCTCCTCCGGCGCCTCCTTTTCTGGGGAACGGTCAAACCTGCGTAAAACAAAACCCCCACAAACATAAATAACCTGTTTAACTAAAGTGCCAAAAAGTGGAACATGACAACATTAATTTAGCAAATAGTAAGTCAGGGCAAAGAAGTATATAAGCATCTGAAATATGAACAAAAAGAGTAAAAAAGAGGAAATAAGAAATAATTAAAACTACCACTATCACTACCACTACCACTACCACAACCACCACCGCTACCGCTACCTCTACCGTTACCACTGCCGCTACCACAACCACAACCACTACCACTACTACTACTGCTGCTGCTGCTGCTGCTGCTGCTACAACTAATAGTACTACTATTGCTACTTCTTCTGCTACTGATAATAATAATATTAATAATTATAATAACAATAATAATAATAATAATAATAATAATAATAATGGTAATAGTAATAATAGTAATAATAATAATAATAATACCAACAACAACAACAACGATTGCAAATATAATTAATATTATCATAAACATAAAGGAAGAAAAGACGAGGAAGAGGAGTCTAAAAAAAAAGAAGATGATGAAGAGGAGGAGGAGAAGAAGAAGAAAAACAAAAAGAAAAAGGAGAAGGAAAAGGAAAAGGAGGAGGAGGAGAAAGAGAAGGAGAAGAAGAAGATGTTGAAGAAAAAGCGGAATGGCCTCAGAAGAAAATGAGAAGTCATTTGAAAGTAGATATTGTAGATATTTGCTGTGCTAAGAAAAAAAAAACCGTTAAGTCGTGCGAATTTTTTTTTTTTTTTTAAATCTATTCCAACAAATAGTTTTACATGAACAACACATTTCTGTATTATCGAGTTTTGTTTCTGTGAAACCTCTAACTTGACTATGTCTTTTTTTGTAGTATTGATGTACTTACCACGCGAGTGCCATCTGGCCACACTAATCCCAGGGCTCGCATTTCTCTTAAAGAACGTTGCACCTATAGAACAATAAAAAAAAAAAAACAATTGTTAATCCATTATTTCAAGAGCATACCTTGTTAAGAGGGAAAGAAAAGATAGATAGGAAATAAAACAAGTGAAAAAATCGAATACTAGTCAATTGATTGAGAGAAATAGAAAGAAAAATTAGAGAAAGTGAAAGAGAAAGTAAAGGACAGAAATAAAAAGAAACGATACGAGGCTTAAAGTAAAGGTGAAGTGTGTGTGTGTGTGTGTGTGTATGGATGTGAAAGAGGAAACTGGGCGGGAAGACAGGGCTAATGGAAAACATGATAATGACAAGAGGAAAAGAGAAGAAAATGAATGTGAATTATTGAAGATAGAGGAAAATATCATAATGAGATAAATGGGAGGTGAGGAAGGGAAAAAAAAACAACAAAAGAAGAAATTGAGAAACGCAAAAGGCGCTGGAGGTGGAGCTATAAATAAGATAGGTTTTGTATGTTAACATAAGGAGAGTCAAAGTTAAACTACTTAAAATCGGTCCATTTATTATTTTAAAAAAAATAATACACACCAACTTTTTTTGCTCAAGACCAAAACAATTTAGGCAACTTTTTTTTTAAATTTAGAGTATAAATGGAGCGAAAGTTATATTGGGGGTACTCCCCTACACAAAATCAAACAGAGAGCTCAGAACTGAAAGTAATATATTCTCTAGGTTAGACTTAAAAGATACTGAGCGGTCAGATTATTGATCTGCAAAGAAGTGTTATGCTTCTTGTTTGGTTTACTTAAATTAATAAGCTCGTATCTGCAGCTTTGCTAGAATAATCATATTAAGCAAACAGCTTTCCCTCATAAAATATAAAACAATCTACTCGTCTTTCATCCATCTGTCAACACAGACTAAAATGTTGGTGAGTGTTGAGTGCAGAGCCTCTTTGTGTCAGAACAAGTATGCTACTGAGAAATGTGTTAAATATAGAAAAAATACCGATCGGCTTAACCTCTCTACAACTGAAATCATTATTCTTATCTCCCTACCCTCTCTACAACGCAGATCATTCTTTTTATCAACATACCCTCTCAACAACACAGATCATTATTTTTTCTTCATACCCTCTCAGCAACACAGATCATTATTTTTATCTCCATATCCTCTCTTCAACACAGATCAATATTTTTTTTATATTAAATTTCCTAAGCTTCTTTATGTCACATATCACTTTATTAGACACATCAAACTTGTCCATAACACAGATCAACATTTTTATTTGATTATTGACTCTTTTAAAAAAAAAATCAAAATTATAATTTTTAATTTCTCTACTGCACAGGTAAAGATCAATTTATCCACAGTCTCTCTACTACACATGTCAAGATCATTTAATCCCGAGTCTGTATTGCACATGCCAAGATCAGAAATTTGCCAGAATCACTACTGAACAGGTCAAGATTTTCGACAGGTACTAAAACACTTTATAGCACCACCAAACTGGGAACTGGTTTGATCAACACAACACATCGGTTTAATCCGAAGGTGAATTTTTGTTCTTAGGAGTGCTTGAGTTGAGAGAATAATAAAACATAGTGTTGATGAAGTAAGAGTGGGTGAAACCATATGGGATAGGATGCGGAGATAAGAAAGAAAGTGTGGAAGGGTTTTATCAGAAAGGTAAAGTAAACAATTCTTGGCTCGATAGAGTTTAAGGAAAACCCTTACCATCTGTGGCCCTCCTCCGGCGCCTCCTTTTCTGGGGAACGGTCAAACCTGCGTAAAACAAAACCCCCACAAACATAAATAACCTGTTTCACTAAAGTGCCAAAAAGTGGAACATGACAACATTAATTTAGCAAATAGTAAGTCAGGGCAAAGAAGTATATAAGCATCTGAAATATGAACAAAAAGAGTATAAAAGAGGAAATAAGAAATAATTAAAACTACCACTATCACTACCACTACCACAACCACCACCGCTACCGCTACCTCTACCGTTACCACTGCCGCTACCACAACCACAACCACTACCACTACTACTACTGCTGCTGCTGCTGCTGCTGCTGCTACAACTAATAGTACTACTATTGCTACTTCTTCTGCTACTGATAATAATAATATTAATAATTATAATAACAATAATAATAATAATAATAATAATAATAATGGTAATAGTAATAATAGTAATAATAATAATAATAATACCAACAACAACAACAACGATTGCAAATATAATTAATATTATCATAAACATAAAGGAAGAAAAGACGAGGAAGAGGAGTCTAAAAAAAAAGAAGATGATGAAGAGGAGGAGGAGAAGAAGAAGAAAAACAAAAAGAAAAAGGAGAAGGAAAAGGAGGAGGAGGAGAAAGGGAAGGAGAAGAAGAAGATGTTGAAGAAAAAGCGGAATGGCCTCAGAAGAAAATGAGAAGTCATTTGAAAGTAGATATTGTAGATATTTGCTGTGCTAAGAAAAAAAAAACCGTTAAGTCGTGCGAATTTTTTTTTTTTTTTTAAATCTATTCCAACAAATAGTTTTACATGAACAACACATTTCTGTATTATCGAGTTTTGTTTCTGTGAAACCTCTAACTTGACTATGTCTTTTTTTGTAGTATTGATGTACTTACCACGCGAGTGCCATCTGGCCACACTAATCCCAGGGCTCTCAGTTCTCTCAAAGAACGTTGCACCTACAGAACAATAAAAAAAAAATTGTTCATCCATTATTTCAAGAGCATGTCTAGTTAAGAGGGAAAGAAAAGATAGATAGGAAATAAAACAAGTGAAAAAATCGAATAGTAACCAATTGATTGAGAGAAATAGAAAGAAAAATTAGAGAAAGTGAAAGAGAAAGTAAAGGACAGAAATAAAAAGAAACGATACGAGGCTTAAAGTAAAGGTGAAGTGTGTGTGTGTGTGTGTGTGTATGGATGTGAAAGAGGAAACTGGGCGGGAAGACAGGGCTAATGGAAAACATGATAATGACAAGAGGAAAAGAGAAGAAAATGAATGTGAATTATTGAAGATAGAGGAAAATATCATAATGAGATAAATGGGAGGTGAGGAAGGGAAAAAAAAACAACATAAGAAGAAATTGAGAAATGCAAAAGGCGCTGGAGGTGGAGCTATTAATAAGATAGGTTTTGTATGTTAACATAAGGAGAGTCAAAGTTAAACTACTTAAAATCGGTCCATTTATTATTTTAAAAAAAATAATACACACCAACTTTTTTTGCTCAAGACCAAAACAATTTAGGCAACTTTTTTTTTAAATTTAGAGTATAAATGGAGCGAAAGTTATATTGGGGGTACTCCCCTACACAAAATCAAACAGAGAGCTCAGAACTGAAAGTAATATATTCTCTAGGTTAGACTTAAAAGATACTGAGCGGTCAGATTATTGATCTGCAAAGAAGTGTTATGCTTCTTGTTTGGTTTACTTAAATTAATAAGCTCGTATCTGCAGCTTTGCTAGAATAATCATATTAAGCAAACAGCTTTCCCTCATAAAATATAAAACAATCTACTCGTCTTTCATCCATCTGTCAACACAGACTAAAATGTTGGTGAGTGTTGAGTGCAGAGCCTCTTTGTGTCAGAACAAGTATGCTACTGAGAAATGTGTTAAATATAGAAAAAATACCGATCGGCTTAACCTCTCTACAACTGAAATCATTATTCTTATCTCCCTACCCTCTCTACAACGCAGATCATTCTTTTTATCAACATACCCTCTCAACAACACAGATCATTATTTTTTCTTCATACCCTCTCAGCAACACAGATCATTATTTTTATCTCCATATCCTCTCTTCAACACAGATCAATATTTTTTTTATATTAAATTTCCTAAGCTTCTTTATGTCACATATCACTTTATTAGACACATCAAACTTGTCCATAACACAGATCAACATTTTTATTTGATTATTGACTCTTTTAAAAAAAAATCAAAATTATAATTTTTAACTTCTCTACTGCACAGGTAAAGATCAATTTATCCACAGTCTCTCTACTACACATGTCAAGATCATTTAATCCCGAGTCTGTATTGCACATGCCAAGATCAGAAATTCGCCAGAATCACTACTGAACAGGTCAAGATCAATATATACCCAGGCTCTCTACTATACAGGTCAAGATCATTTAATCTCGTCTCTGTATTGCACATGCCAAGACCATTATGTCCCCAGTCTCTCTACTGCATAGGTCAAGATCATTATGTCCCCAGTCTCTCTACTGCATAGGTCAAGATCATTATGTCCCCAGTCTCTCTACTGCACAGGTCAAGATCATTATGTCCCCAGTCTCTCTACTGCATAGGTCCTTATCATTATGTCCCCAGTGTCTTTACTGCTAAAGTCAATATCATTATGTCCCAAACCTCTCTACTTCATAGGTCAAGATTGATATGTCCCCAGTCTCTCTACTGCATAGGTCAAGATCATTATATCTCCAGTCTCTCTACTGCACAAATCAAAATCATTATTATTCCGAGTCTCTCTACTAAACAGATCAAAAACACTATATTGCCAGTCTCTCTACTACACAGATCAAAAACACTTTATCGCCAGTCCCTCGGGGGTAACGAGAAGGAGTACAGAGAGCAAAAAAAAAGGAATTTGGGCGAAAAAGGTGTTAAGCGCGTTTTTTAGGCATTATGGGTAGGAAAAACGGAGTGTGTTTGGGAAGGTGTATGTGTTGGCGTAATCACGGCGGGAAACAGGTAATTTAGTAAAAAATGAAACTTGAGCGCTACTTAGCGGCATTTTAGGGCACTTTAAGTCGAAATTTCTGAAAAAAAAAGGGAAGTGGTAATTTTTCCGATTACGAGGAGCGGTAGGGTGCAAAAAAGTCAAAAAAAAAAAATTTTTATGGGACGTTTTCCCTTGCGGTTTTCCTATTTCCGGTGTGGTAAAAAGGGCGGAAAAAGAAAAAGTGGTTTTCTTTTTTTCCGTAAGGGGAGATAGGAAAATGTGAAAAATAAAAATTGATTAAAAAAACGAAAAATATTTTTTCTCCTTTAGGGAGCTTTTTCACCATTTTTGGTCGTTAGTTTGCTTCGGAAAAGATGATTAGGAAGTGTTTCGGGGGTAAGGAGAAAGGAGTAGAGAGCAAAAAAAAAGGAATTCTTGGGAAGGCGAAAAAGGTGTTAAGCGCCTTTTTTAGGTATTATGGGTGGGAGGAAAACGGAGTGTGTTTGGGTAGGTGTATGGGTGTTCGCGTAATCACTGGCGGAAAAATAGGTAATTTGTAAAAAAATTAAAACTTGAGCGCCCTTAGCGGCAGTTTTAGGTGCAGGCAGAATGCGCCAACAAAGGCTTTCACAATAAAAAAAATAACTTTTTTTTAAATCGGAATTTCGAAAAAAAGGTAAGTGGTAATTTTTCCGATTACGGAGGAGCGGTAGGGTGCAAAAAAAAGTCAAAAAATAACCAGAGAAGAAAAAAATTTTTATGGGACGTTTTCTTTGCATTTTTCCTATTTTGGTGATAAAAAGGGCGGAAAAAAGTAAGTGGTTTTGTTTTTTTCCGTAACGGGAGAGTGGAAAATGTGAAATAATTTATAAAAAAGAAAAATTTATTTTTGTCCTCTTTTTTAGGAGCTTTCTTTTTTAACCGATGCCTTTGGTCGTTAGTTTGCCGGAAGAGATGCCGTTAAGAAGTGTTTCGGGGGTAAGGAGAAGGAGTAGAGAGCAAAAAAAGTAATTTTAAGAAAAAGGTAATAAAAGAGCGCGTTTTTTAGTGGCATTATGGGAAGGAAAAACGACGGAAGTGTGTTTGGGTAGGGAAGTATGTGTTGGCGTAATCACGGTGGAAAAAAGGTAATTTGTAAACAAATTAAACTCTGAAAAGCGCACTTTTAGCGGCATTTTAGGGCACATTAAGATCGGAATTTGGAAAAAAAGGTAAGTGGTAATTTTTCCGATTACGAGGAGCGGTAAAAAAGGGTGCACAAAAAAAAAAAAAAAAAAAAAAAAAAAAAAAAAAAAAAAAAATTTTTATGCGACGTTTTTTCTCTCTTGCGTTTTTGAAGTATTTCCGGTGATAAAAAGGGCGGAAAAAGTGGGAAAGTGGTTTTGTTTTTTTTCCCTGCGGGGAGAGGGAAAATGTGGAAATAAATTATTAAAAAAAGAAAATGTTTTTTTCTCCTTTAGGGAGCTTTTTCACCATTTTTGGTCGTTAGTTTTCCGGAAAAGATGATTAGGAAGTGTTTCGGGGGTAAGGAGAAGGACTAGAGAGCAAAAAAAGGGAATTTTAAGCAAAAAGGTGTTAAGCGCGTTTTTTTTAGGCACTATGGGTGGTGAAAAACGGAGTGTGTTTCGGGGGAAGGTGTATGTGTTCGCGTAATCACGGCGGGAAAAAGGTAATTAGTAAAAAATGAAAACTTCTGAGCGCGCTTAGCGGCATTTTAGGGCACTTTAAGTCGGAATTTCGAAAAAAAAAGGCAGTGGTAATTTTTCCGATTACGAGGAGCAGTAGGGTGCAAAAAAGTCAAAACAAAAAAAAAATTTTAAGGGACGTTTTTCCTTGCGGTTTTTCTATTTCCGGTGATAAAAAGGGCGGAAAAAGTAAGTGGCTTCGTTTGTTTTTTTCCGTAAGGGGAGAGGGAAAATGTGAAATAAAACAAATTATTAAAAAAAGAAAATATTTTTTTTTCTCCTCTTAGGGAGCTTTTTTCACCATTTTTTTTGGTCGTTAGTTTGCCGGAAAAGATGATTAGAAGTGTTTCGGGGGTAACGAGAAGGAGTAGAGAGCAAAAAACAAGGCATTTTAAGAAAAAAGGTGTTAAGCGCCTTTTTTAGGCATTATGAGTCGGAAAAACGGAGTGTGTGTGGGTAGGTGTATGTGTTCGCTTAATCACGGGGGAAAAAAGGTAATTTGAAAAAAATGAAACTTGCGCACCCTTAGCGTCAGTTTTGGGGGAAACTTTTCTAAGTCGGAATTTGGAAAAAAAAAGGAAAGTGGTAAAATTTTTCCGATTAGCGAGGAGCGGTAGGGTGCAAAAAAGTAAAAAAAGAAGAAAAAAAAATTTTTTGATGGAACGTTGTCACTTGCGGTTTTCCCTATTTCCGGTAATAAAAAGAGCGGAAAAAGTAAAGTGGTTTTGTTTTTTTCCGTAAAGTGAGAAAAAAAATGTGAAAAAAATTCAGAAAAAAAGTTAAAATATTTTTTCTCCTTTTTAGACTTCTTCAACCATCTTCGTCGTTATTCGCTCGAAAGATGTGAATTGCAGCTGCTCGTAGCGAAGAACGAGCCGAGTAGAGAGCAAAAAAGTAATTTCAAGAAAAGGTGTTAAGCGCCTTTTTTTAGGCATTATGGGTCGGAACAACAGAGTGTGTGTGGGTAGGTGTATGCGTTCGCGTAATCACGCGGGGGAAAAAAGGTAATTTGAAAAACGAAACTTCTCGAATTCCTAGCGTCAGTTTTGGCCACTTTAAAATCGGAATTTGGAAAAAGGTAAGTGGCAATTTTTTTTGATTACGAGGAGCGGTACGATGCAAAAAAGTAAAAAAAAACAAGAAAAAAAAATTTTTTATGGAACGTTTTCCTTCGCGGTTTTCCCAGCCATTTCCGGTGATAAAAAAAGGGACCGGAAAAAAGTATGTGGGTTTTGTTTTTTTCCGTAACGGGAGAGGGAAAAAAATGTGAAAAACTCAAAAAAAAAAGAAAATTTATTTTTGTCCTTTATAGTGGTTTTTTTAACCATTTTTTGGTCGCTAGCTTGCCGGTGGAGATGGTTAAGAAGTGTTTCGGGCGTATTGAAGTAATGTGCTATAGAGAGCAAAAAAAGTAATTTTTTTGAAGAAAGGCGCAAGCGCGTTTTTTAGGCATTATGGGTAGGAAAAAACGGAGTGTCTTTGGGTAGGTGTATGTGTTGGCGTAATCACGGCGGGAAAAGGTAATTAGTAAAAATGAAACTGGAGCGCTTAGCGGCATTTTAGGGCACTTTAAGTCGGAAATTTAAAAAAAAGGTACGTGGTAATTTTTCCGATTACGAGGAGCGGTAGGGTGCAGAAAAGAAAAAAAAAAAAAAAAATTTTTATGGAACGTTTTTCCTTGCGGTTTTCCTATTTCCGGTGATAAAAAGGGCGGAAAAAGTAAGTGGTTTTCTTTTTTTTTCCGGAAGGTGATTGGGAAAATGTGAAATAAATTATGAAAAAAAAAACATTTTTTTTGTCCTTTGGGGAGCTTTTTTGACCATTTTTGATCGTTAGTTTGCCGGAAAAGATGATTAGGAAGTGTTTTGGGGGTAAAGAGAAGGAGTATAAAGCACAAAACAAGTAATTTTAAGAA
>JAWDGP010007074.1:0-89403 GCA_033675545.1 Elysia crispata | reverse complement strand
CTCTCTCTCTCTCTCTCTCTCTCTCTTTCTCTCACTCGCCTTCTTTTATCTCTCCTACCCCACTCTCTCTCTCTCTCTCTCTCTCTCTCTCTCTCTCCTTCTTTCTTTACTTCGGTCTCTCTCGCCCTGTCTCTCTGTCTTTGTATCTCCCACTCGTCTCTGCCTCTCTGCTCCACCAAATTCTCTCTTTCTCTATGTCTCTCACCGTCTCTCTGTCTGTCTGTCTGTCTGTCTGTCTGTCTGTCTGTCTGTCTGTCTGTCTGTCTCTCTCTCTCTCTCTCTCTCTCTCTCTCTCTCTCTCTCTCTCTCTGTCTGTCTGTCTGTCTGTCTGTCTGTCTGTCTCTCTCTCTCTCTCTCTCTCTCTCTCTCTCTCTCTCTCTCTCTCTCTCTCTCTCTCACACACGCTCGCCCCTTTCTGCCTTTTGCCATGTTTTTTTTTTCTCTCACCCATTTCCTCCCTGCCAGTCTCATCAACCCTCCTCAGTGACAGCCCTCTGGAACAACCAGTAGATTTTGTAACCAGTCGGCCATACCTCAGTCCTCTGTTAATTTGGCACCTGTAGTAAATCACCATTTCAGTAGTTTTCTATTGCGCTACTAGGGTGGTGTTCGGGTGGTGTTCAAAACTAAGAGAAACTGAGGAACTGGTATCGCGAAAGGCCTGAAGTGGTCAGACCTGGCTGAAGGAATTTTAGCCCTCGCGGTTCAATGTCACTGTCCAGTACGGGCTCGTTCCATCTCTTGACCTTTGGAAATATTTGGTAAAAAAGGAAAAGCTAACGAAAGTGCCATCTGTAGATATGATTGATGGGTGTGTCTCTCCACTTGTGTGGAAAACACCGTGGTAGATTCCTCGGTGGCCGTGGGATGATGTGAGCAGTGAGCGTTCTCGGAGTCGCGGGTTCGAAATCCACGCCGGCAGAGGGGTAGGTGGCCTCAAACCATAGCATTTAAAAAAAAAAAATAGAGATGAAATGAGTTACCATTCCTGCGTGGAGGCCGTTAGTGGTGTGAGGAGACACGGAGAACCATTCCGATCATCGGAGAGTGAATCCTCGTGATACGGGTTACGTTGCGATCATCGTGAGTTCTATTCTCTGTTTTCCTGTTCAATCTACCGTCTGTAGTGAGCACTTCATTGTCAAGATTTAAAAAAAAAAAAACAACAAAAAAACAACAACATTGACGCTTGAATTTAATAGAGTGGTAAGCAGACAGACATATATGCTCTGAAAATCAAGGTTCATAGTGGACTGAGCATATCAACCCATTCAATCTTTCAGACAGTAAGTCAATCAATCAATCAATGTGTCAATCAATCAATCAATCAACCAGCCAACCAGTCAAACTTTCTAGTAATTACTATATATTTTTTCAGCACTATTGTGTACAAGATTTGCCTCCCAAGCTTTCACTGCTCCATTGTGTCTCACCGCGTACAGCAGTCAACCCAACCTACAATCCTAGACAATAAACAGATTAGAAAATCGGGCGCCCTGAGTTCACGCAATCTATAATGTGCTCTGGGGTTGTGTCAAGTGATATGACCTATGGCCTGCGACCCGATCTGCTGCGCAATTATATAACACAATGCTTAGATGAAGCGCCTGTCACATTTCTCAGGTAGCTTATCTGTATTTGTGTATCTCTGTGGGTGTTTACAGGACATGTGTTTATGTATTTCAAGGAAGTTACCGTTCTTACGGAACAACAAGGCGCATTCAATGAACAAAAAAAAAAACAACAAAAAACAAACAACCAAGACAAGAAAACAAAACAAGACAAAAAACCCCCCACAAAACTAACATCGTTGCGATATTTTTTTTTTTTTTTTTTTGCGTAAATGAACTTTTCCTCACGAGGTCCCGCTGATTATTAGTTTTTGTCCCTAATTCTCGGAATCCCCGCCAGTTCTCAGGGAAACAAGGCGCTGAGTCCGAGTGGAGTTTTCCGTGTCTTCCAATGGGCTTCCAGCTGACAGTTTTATAAGCTGTGTTTGTGGGGACGGTGAGGGGCGGAGCTTAAACAGGACTTAAACAGCACTTTAAAAGTCCGGATCTGACAGATTGAACAAGGCTGTGGGTCTCGCAAAATGTCCGATACATCCACGTTACTTCATGGAGGGGTTATACTTTAGGGTGCGCCTATTGGGTTCGGGCTTTAAAGTGATGAGGTTACATTTTGTGTGTGTGTGTGTGTCTCTCTCTCTCTCTCTCTCTCCATCATTGACCTTGTGTTAGAGAAAACGCCGATCTACAAGCGCTGTTACTACCGGACCTCGCCGTCTATACCCCGCTGCCGATGACCGATTTCCTTGCCTACCCTGGTCAGCCTCCTTAATATTGTGTAAACCAGGAAAAATAGACGTAATAGAACCTTGTGTAAATGAGCTTCATCAATTTATTAAAAAAAAAAGCATCAATTTTCTAAGTTAGACTGGGTTGATACTGACATGATCTCCTTTGAAACAGGTAGCCATCCTCCCACGATCTGTCTCTGATTATGACATGATCTCCATTGAAACTGGTAGCCATCCTCCCACGATCTGTCTCTGATTGTGACATGATCTCCATTGAAACTGGTAGCCATCCTCCCACGATCTGTCTCTGATTGTGACATGATCTCCATTGAAACTGGTAGCCATCCTCCCACGATCTGTCTCTGATTATGACATGATCTCCATTGAAACTGGTAGTCATCCTCCCACGATCTGTCTCTGATTGTGACATGATCTCTATCTGGTAGTCATCCTCCCACGATCTGTCTCTGATTATGACATGATCTCCATTGAAACTGGTAGCCATCCTCCCACGATCTGTCTCTGATTGTGACATGATCTCCATTGAAACTGGTAGTCATCCTCCCACGATCTGTCTCTGATTGTGACATGATCTCTATCTGGTAGTCATCCTCCCACGATCTGTCTCTGATTATGACATGATCTCCATTGAAACTGGTAGCCATCCTCCCACGATCTGTCTCTGATTGTGACATGATCTCCATTGAAACTGGTAGTCATCCTCCCACGATCTGTCTCTGATTGTGACATGATCTCTATCTGGTAGTCATCCTCCCACGATCTGTCTCTGATTGTGACATGATCTCTAACTGGTAGCCATCCTCACACGATCTGTCTCTGATTTTGACATGATCTCTAACTGGTAGCCATCCTCACACGATCTGTCTCTGATTGTGACATGATCTCTAACTGGTAGCCATCCTCCCACGATCTGTCTCTGATTGTGACATGATCTCTAACTGGTAGCCATCCTCCCACGATCTGTCTCTGATTGTGACATGATCTCTAACTGGTAGCCATCCTCCCACGATCTGTCTCTGATTGTGACATGATCTCTAACTGGTAGCCATCCTCACACGATCTGTCTCTGATTGTGACATGATCTCTAACTGGTAGCCATCCTCCCACGATCTGTCTCTGATTGTGACATGATCTCTAACTGGTAGCCATCCTCCCACGATCTGTCTCTGATTGTGACATAATCTCTAACTGGTAGCCATCCTCCCACGATCTGTCTCTGATTGTGACATGATCTCTATCTGGTAGTCATCCTCCCACGATCTGTCTCTGATTGTGACATGATCTCTAACTGGTAGCCATCCTCACACGATCTGTCTCTGCCTTCTATATCCTACTTTCACAGACTTGCAGCTAAGGACGTATGGCTCTTTTAAGAACAAAACATTCCAGACTTGGAAAAGGAAGGGGAATAAGGGAGAGTTGGTGAGGGCAGTTTAAGTGTATGAGAAATGAGCTCTAGTTTGTTTGACATCAAGTTTATCGTGAAAGAGAAAACAGAGATCGAATGGACGGTCGTAAACAATTAACATTACTTGGGAACTCAAGTCTTGAGAATAGGCATGAGGCCTGGATCTATTGTTGTGTCAGAGGATCAAACCAAACACTGATTGGTCGCGCTCAGGGTCTTCAACAGCCACTATGGCTTGACAGACAGGACTGTGTAAAGCCTTGTATGCTTGTAAGGAGGTGCTGACACTTAGCTGTCTGAGAGCCGTTAGAGACTCTTCTTGCCGATCTTTTGGGCTTCGTTGTGTCCTCTCAGAATAGATGCAACAGCAGGATAGGTCTACACCTTCCGTTTGGACTTCACCGGCAGCACACACACAGACACACCGTATGGGTCTCTCTAAATACCGGACTTCTGATAAACATCGCTTGCAGTTCTGGACTTCTAGATCTGTATCGAGTTATGAGTTGGGTTCTGCCCGTACAGTGTTTGAGTTGTGGTTGATTTAGCTCGAGCTTTACGTGGTTAGCAGGCGAATGGGATGACATTGGACACTCCGGGCCTGTAATTGTCTGTTTTGGAATATTTTCCAGTGCGGTAGTAGATTGGCATTTCCTGACGTGCTCTCTCTAGCACCGTCTCACAGCTTTTTACCCGGATTTTCTCAACTTCTCCATCATCCGCCTACAGTGGCTTGAGTTACAACGCTTTTAGGACATAGTTTTTACAGCTCACAGTGAATTTCAGGCAGCGTCTAGATCTAGTCATGACGGTATATCTCCATCAGGGCTTGTTCACCATTCGCTAACAGTGACTTGCTTTATACCGCTGCAGGTCATAGACCTTGTAGATCCCAGGTTACAGGCAGAGTCTAGATCTAGACATGACGGTATATCTCTCTAGCAGGGTGTCTGTAACATTCGCTACCAGTGATAGATCTTACAGCTCACAGGTTACCAGCAGTGTCTAGTCATGTCTGTATATCTCTCTAGCAGGGTGTCTGTAACATTCGCTACCAGTGATAGATCTTACAGCTCACAGGTTACCAGCAGTGTCTAGTCATGTCGGTATATCTCTCTAGCAGGGTGTCTGTAACATTCGCTACCAGTGATAGATCTTACAACTCACAGGTTACCAGCAGTGCCTAGTCATGTCGGTATATCTCTCTAGCAGGGTGTCTGTAACATTCGCTACCAGTGATAGATCTTACAACTCACAGGTTACCAGCAGTGTCTAGTCGTGTCGGTATATCTCTCTAGCAGGGTGTCTGTAACATTCGCTACCAGTGATAGATCTTACAACTCACAGGTTACCAGCAGTGCCTAGTCATGTCGGTATATCTCTCTAGCAGGGTGTCTGTAACATTCGCTACCAGTGATAGATCTTACAGCTCACAGGTTACCAGCAGTGCCTAGTCATGTCGGTATATCTCTCCATCAAGGCAAGATGATCATGTACAGCGCAGTATCTCGATCTTGTCTTTGATTAGCCAAGTGTAGCTCAATGATTACCATTATCCTTCACCGAAGCCCGGGAAACAGTCGGGCGCAGCGCAGGCTGGGTCACCTGTTATCTTTAAATATCAGCACCAGCTTGTGTCCTGTTGAGCTGCTAGCTGCATTCAGTGGCTCGGCCAAAATAGATTATTCTGGTTGGTTTTGAGAGAACGAGGTCAATAATTTGTCCATCTACTGTAGCCATAGTGGGCCGGGCCTCGACTGCGACCTTGGTCAGACGCGTCATCAGACGTGCGGAGCGCAACCGGGCGCTACCGTGTATGATCCGTGGGCGTTACATGATGGTCTGTAAGCGAGTAACTCTGATGAAGTTAATTAAATTGATTTTGTTTGTCCAACAGTACACCAGGTACACCACACTGCACATGGGCGACACCTGGTGGTGGCAGACTTGTCAAGGGACTTTAGTTACAGATACATTGCGAACGGTGTAACGGGTGGACATCTGTCTATCTCGTTATAACGAGTAACACTTCTTCCTTTGGTGGCGGTAGAGATTTCCGGGTTATTAATGAAAATTTCTATCTCTAGATGTGCTTAATATTCTATATGATGCGACAAGTTTCTGTTAACGAGTGAAATATGACAGCAGTTCTTATCATGTGGACAACAAATCTTATTATGCATGTTATGACCTTACGGGGTGGGTCAGCTCTAAGTTACACATATCATATTTCAATGTACAGAACTGGAGAATGAACAGGACAGCATAACACAAGACAGATTGGAACAGAAGACAGTTTTTGGACCTTTTCTCATTGTGAAAAAACTAGCAAATATCATGGAATCCACCCTACACTAGCACTGTGGTCGTGGCTCGATTTTCCACCGGTCAATTCTTAAGTTTGTGATTGTTTCTTCGAGGATTTCCCAGATGTCTTGAGATAACAGATCGGGCCTTCTGTATTCCCTAAAAACTGCCAGGATTTTATGTGTGTGTGTCAGTGAATGGCATGACTTTGCTAGCAGCATACCTTGTCTTACAGAGGACTTAGCTAATCACGAAAGTGGATCACGACGCTACTTACCTGGGCTCCGGGTTTGAAACACGGGCCTCTATCTCTATCTCGCTGCGCCAGATACCGTGATATACCGACAGCTGCTCTTGATATTTCTTAGAACCGGCCACGGTGTGATTTTCTCAGGAAACCGCCGTGATCTGTTACAAGATCCTGTATAAGATAGTGGGTCAGACTGGCGGAGCATGACGCAGCGGTATCGAGCTGCCATCTGTGGGAAGTTTAATTCATATTACACCAGAGGAAAATAGGCGGGCCGGCAAGAGCGCGAGGGGGTCTAGAAGTAGAGCCCTGGCCCTGTGTCTGAAAGACTAGATGATCGGAGATTTGACCTGTCTCGACCGATGATTCCAGGCGTGGTAAGGATTTTGTTTTCTTCGTTACTCTAGAAGATTAGAGGTTTTCTTCACTGTAGGAGATGTGAGGTTACGCATAACTTGACTATGGATTGATTGGTTAGTTGATCGATAATCAGTTTATCGATCGATATTTCCTTGATGGATAGGTTGGTTAGTTGATTGTTTGATTGATTGATTGATTGATTCATGAGCGAGTAGATGGATCGTTTGACTTTGTGCTGGCTTGTTTGGTTGATTGATTAATTGAATGGAACATTTCTCGATTCACTCAGTATTTTCAAGCTTGATGGCTTGATAACCGATACATTACTTGATTGATTGAACTGCGCTATCCAAAACATGATCTTCGCCGCGCCTCGGCCCCCCCCCCAAAAAAAAAAAAAAAAAGCTGATTGTACCATCCAAATGGTAGTGTTGTTGTCAATGGTTGAGGAAGAGGGCTCCACCATCTCCACTGGTCGGGGAGACTCAACTTTCCAGCAGCCGACCAGGAAAGATACTTTGAGCTCAGTTTGAAAGAGTGGACGACAAACAATATCGGTGGCGCTGCTGCAAAGTCCTTATTTCGGGAAAAATCCGGTGGTTTTATAAGAGAAAGTGCGGGATATTTGATAGTAAGAAATTAAAATACTTCGTCATGGTTTATTTGGAGAGACGAGTAAACTTGATGGGTCGGAAGTTCGTAGGACGTTTGCGGGAGAATGATGGTTTCTGGATGGGTCTGGCTTAATGTACAGGGGACTCCACCGTAGACTCTATCACAAGAGGCTAAGCGGACAAGTTCGTAGGACGTTTGCGGGAGAATGATGGTTTCTGGATGGGTCTGGCTTAATGTACAGGGGACTCCACCGTAGACTCTATCACAAGAGGCTAAGCGGACAAGTTCGTAGGACGTTTGCGGGAGAATGATGGTTTCTGGATGGGTCTGGCTTAATGTACAGGGGACTCCACCGTAGACTCTATCACAAGAGGCTAAGCGGAGAAGTTCGGGAAGGTGATTGAATGAAGAGACAGAGAGAGTCTAATCTTGAGAGATCTAACAATGTGGAGTCAGGGCTGAAAAAATCAACGATTTAAGGGAGAGGAAATAACTGGGGACCTCATATAACGTAACACTGTTTTCCTCTGATGGCACGGGCCAGGAGAGCGACGTCACGGGCCTGCTGGCTGTCGTGTGGAGAGATTTATTGGATGATAAGATTTGGTGAAGACCATTGTCAGGGACAGGCTGCAGCCAAGATACCGCCCCGAGGCGGACGTTGCGCGATAAAGCCAAAAAGTCGATGTTAGTGGCTCTCCCAAACATTGTGCCCGCTTCTAGCGATTCCGTCAGATGTTTGCCTTCAGAATAAACCTTCTATTCCCACGCAACAATGCCAAGTTTTGTCTACGTAGAGCTACTTTGAACAAGGAAGTCGCGTCCCATTGGAAGCAGCGTGAGAGTCGGTGTTTTCCCCAACAAGCCTGTAGAGTAGAATGTGCTGAGCCGCGGTGGAGCGGCAGCCAGAGCTTCAGGGGAGCGCGCAGTGGTTGTTTACCCGATGCATAAACTCGGGACTCGGAAGCTTAATGGAGCACCGTTGTCTGTGACCGCAGCACTTAACGCTGATAGTTCAACACAGGAGGGCTATTTCCAGACTGTTTGTTTGGAGATCTGGAGCAGGAGATGACAGGCGCTGCAGGAGCTGAGTGTCTCTCTCTCTCTCTCTCTCTCTCTCTCTCTCTCTCTCTCTCTCTCTCTCTCTCTCTCTCTCTCTCTATCTATCTATCTATCTCTCTACTCTACTCGTCCGTTTGTCACTGTTTGACTTCCGGTGGACTCCCGTCCTTCAGCTGTCCTGTCCCGGTCACGTGCCTGCTGGCTGCGCCTGTGTCGCGGTGTCAGAAAACATGGAGTAAAACAGTAGACAACTAGATCTACACATGGGCTGGACTTCCCCGGAACCACCCCTGTCTGTCCTCTATCAAGTTAGCAAGATTCTCTAAGGTTAAGACTGGTGGTTAATATAGTGGATATATTGGAACCATTAAAACAATTGGATGATGTTATAAGAGAGAGAGAGAGAGAGAGAGAGAGAGAGAGAGAGAGAGAGAGAGAGAGAGAGAGAGAGAGAGAGAGAGAGAGAGAGAGAGAGAGAGAGAGAGAGAGAGATAAAACAATATAGATAGATAGTGCCAGAGAGAGAGAGAGAGAGAGAGAGAGAGAGAGAGAGAGAGAGAGAGAGAGAGAGAGAGAGGTAGACAGATAAAACAATACAGATTGAGAGAGAGGTAGACATAAAACAATATAGATAGATAGAGAGAGAGAGAGAGAGGCACACAGATAAAAGAATATAGATTGATAGAGAGAGAGGTAGATAGATAAAACAATATAGATAGGGAGAGAGAGAAGTAGAGAGAGAGAGAGAGAGAGAGAGAGAGAGAGAGAGAGAGAGGTAGATAGATAAAACAATATTGATATATATAGAGAGAGGGATAGATAGAGAGAGTTAGACAGATAAAGCAACACAGATAGATAGATAGATAGAGAGAGAGGTAGATAGATAAAACAATATTGATATATATAGAGAGGGATAGATAGAGAGAGTTAGACAGATAAAACAACACAGATAGATAGATAGAGAGAGAGAGGGTGTGCACGCGCGTGTGTGTTATATTTATCTCCTTTTTGGTTTTCTTGTTTTTTATTTTTTATTAGGGAGGTATGCAATAATTACAATCTCTCAAAGTTGTTCGTCTCTCTAACTGTGCTCCAGGCGGGATGTTTATAAAAATATTTTGTTGCAATAAAAGATGTTTACAGGTCATGGTTTCATGACTCATGATTGTTGATCAAAATTTAATAGTTCACGTAGGCGGCTCTCATACAAGTCGTTCTGCCCTAGTTCACACACCGGATAGCTGGGGAAGAGGGGGTCAGGGATGGGAGGGAGAGAGAGAGAGAGAGAGAGAGAGAGAGAGAGAGAGAGAGAGAGAGAGAGAGAGAGAGAGAGAGAGAGAGAGAGAGAGATTTTTTGAAACAATGAACTGACATTGCTTCTCTCTCCCCCCTCCCCCATTGTTTTGTGACATGTTTGCTGTTTTCCATGCTGGGGATGGGAGGGAACCGCTCTAGTTTGAGAAGGAATAAAGGGATCCAAAAATCATGATACAGTGGTTCCTCTCTCTCTCTCTCTCTCTCTCTCTCTCTCTCTCTCTCTCTCTCTCTCTCTCTCTCTCTCTCTCTCTCTCTCTCAACATACAAACAGCCACGATCAGTCCATAAAAGGCGACATTGCTGGGATTCTTTTCTCCCATTAAGATTGTGTCGAATTGGTTTGTCTTGACCTGCTTCAAATCCCCTTCTCTCTATAGCTTTAACGTCTCCTAAGCCATTGTGAGAGTGTTCTCGCATCCACGTAGATCTGACCCGGCCAGACCTACCGTCAGCCATCACATCAGGTCAGAGCAGATCATGCCACTCTGGGTCAGTGGGTCTTCTTCTCTCACTCTTCCCCTAAATTAGTATCTATTCTTTCTTTCTTTCTTTCTTTTTTTTTTTTTTTTTAAAACAAAGAGTGGCTGATTATTGATTTGCTAGTTTTTGGCCGGTGTTATTTGGAGACAGTCTGAATGTGTGTGTGTGGGAGAGAGTTAAATTGTGACTATGGTACGCTATCTCTCTCTCTCTCTCTCTCTCTCTCTCTCTCTCTCTCTCTCTCTCTCTCTCTCTCTCTCTCTCTCTCTCTCTCTCTCTCTCTCTCGACAACCACTCTCTTGTCTAGGTGGAGTGATAATATCAGCCTCACCTCACGCCACACCGACAGGTCACCTACTCGATTAGGCCACGTGACACTCCCACTAGCTGATCGTTCTCCCATTGAAATCGAAACTCCTGACTACCACAGTTATGACAGTGATTGAACAGCTTGTGTGCTACCCACATCCCCACCTCTTCCAGCCAGCTTCCCGCCATTTCTCTCATTGCTGCAGACGATGAAGACAAAACATTCCTGTATCGTCTGCTCTATGCTATCGCGTGTACTTTGATTTTTATTCAGGACCGCTAGGGTCAAATCTGTTTGAAATGATATTGTGTCTTCGGATTAATGCCGTGACGTAAATAAATACCACGTCGTACGCGTGTTGCTCTCTCTAGTTTCCTTCTGGATCCATGGAGTGGGTAAACTGCCCTCCGCTGTCACGTCGAGCTGGTGCCCAGTGCCCCCACACAGTCCACGACTTGTCACTGGTGGAGTCTGACGACATTCGCTGCCTCAATTCGCTTCCTCGTCAGGGCGTGTGCACTTGCGATGGGTGGAGCCAGTTTAGCACCTGCTATCCGGATCTAGATAACAGTGTTCCAGAAACAGCGAATATGGTTATATAAATGTACAGAACACACCCTGTTTAGTGGTGGGGCTAGATCCAGACCGCCCTGCTGTGGTTACCGCATGATACACGTCTCGCCCTAACCAGGAATCCTATGATCTTGTGCGAACGCTGTCATATATTGCCATGATTTGGCCAGGACGCTTGGAGCTAAATCGCCTTGCACGTAACGGCTAGATTTAAGTTTCAAACCCCGCTCTCTCTCTCTCTCTCTCTCTCTCTCTCTCTCTCTCTCTCTCTCTCTCTCTCTCTCTCTCTCTCTCTCTCTCTCTCTCTCTCTCTCCCACACACACACACACACACACACCTTCTCCCTTTCCCACTTCTTTCATAGTTCTTCTTTTCTGTGCCTGTTTTATATTTCTCTCTCTCTCTCTCTCTCTCTCTCTCTCTCTCTCTCTCTCTCTCTCTCTCTCACCTTCCACTTCCAGCATGGTTTTGACCTCTCATCGGACATCTTCCCTTGTTCGTCTCTCTACTTGTGCTCCAGGCGGGATGTTTATGTTTCCTTGGAACAATATTTCTCCAACTCTATTTATAGAGGACCGTTGTCCTGTAAGAAAGAGCTATTTTTTCCAAACGTTCCTCCTGAGATAACTCAATGAGCCCCTCACTGACACCTGTTGATCTCCTCCCCTCCCCCAGCGGGCTCCTATGTAGCCCTGGCTCTGCTCGGCAAGCGGACTACCCTCACTGGTGGTGTTGGTGGAGGTGGAGGTTCTCCAGCTCTTGGTGTAGGCAGCAGCAGCAGCAGCAGCGGCGGCGGCGGCGGCAACCCAGCCGCGTCAACCCCCACCATTACCTCCAACAGGGACTCGGCTGTGGGCAGGGTCACCGCCCCGCAGCCTGTCGACGTGAGTAGCTTCATCATCATCATCATCATCACCATCATCACTACTAAACCATCACCACCACCATCATATCATTATCATCACTACCACACCACCACCACCACCACCATCATATCATTATCATCACTACCACACCACCACCACCATCACCACCATCATCATCATTATCATTACCATTATAATCATCAGTCATCTACCACTGCTATTGTATGGCTCCATTTTTTTTGGATTGGCTTTTAATTAAATTTCTGTAAAATAAATTATAAAAAAAATTAAGAAAGAATTTAAAAGAACTTACCATGAAGAAACTTTTCTGCTATCTCTTTGATGTCCATATTTTCTAAAAAATAAAATTTTTAAACGAGAAAAACCTGGGAATAAAGTAGCGTGCTTTGTCTCAATTTGATGGTCTTCATAGAGCAGCAGTACCGAATGCAGTGAGCAAAATCGATATTAAACTTTTGGCCTCCTCTTTGATCATTGGGGCTTGACGTTCACTAGGGATATGTTTTGTCATAAATTCGTCATGTGTTGAGAAAGTTGAGATCAGTGGCTTTACACAAGTTGACATCAGTGGCTTTACACAAGTTGACATCAACGGCTTTACACAAGTTGACATCAGTGGCTTTACACAAGTTGACATCAGTGGCTTTACACAAGTTGACATCAGTGGCTTTACACAAGTTGACATCAGTGGCTTTACACAAGTTGACATCAGTGGCTTTACACAAGTTGACATCAGTGGCTTTACACAAGTTGACATCAGTGGCTGTACACAAGTTGACATCAGTGGCTTTACACAAGTTGACATCAGTGACTTTACACAAGTTGACATCAGTGGCTTTACACAAGCTGACATCAGTGGCTTTACACAAGTTGACATCAGTGACTTTACACAAGTTGACATCAGTGGCTGTACACAAGCTGACATCAGTGGCTTTACACAAGCTGACATCAGTGGCTTTACACAAGTTGACATCAGTGGCTGTACACAAGCTGACATCAGTGACTTTACACAATTTGACATCAGTGGCTGTACACAAGCTGACATCAGTGGCTGTACACAAGCTGACATCAGTGGCTTTACACAAGTTGACATCAGTGGCTGTACACAAGCTGACATCAGTGGCTTTACACAAGCTGACATCAGTGGCTTTACACAAGTTGACATCAGTGACTTTACACAAGTTGACATCAGTGGCTTTACACAAGCTGACATCAGTGGCTTTACACAAGTTGACATCAGTGACTTTACACAAGTTGACATCAGTGGCTGTACACAGCAGTCGGGGTGTTGTGTCTGAGGTGTCAGTGTAGGAGAGATTTCAGTAAGTTTTGGCAGATGGATCGACTACTTTGTGTAGACAGCTAGTTCTGTGCTTTCCCAATCTATTTACAGATCCTTCTATAAATTCCAGTAAAACGTGCCTAGAGGTACTCTATTTTTCGGGAATTCCTGGTATTTATACTTACATAATAATGAGGGTTTCAAAGGATCTGAAAGTAGTTTGGGGTTTTACAGCATTAGCTGACTATTGTTATCGCATATGTGTGTGGAGAAGAGCTGCTCCTCCATATCATTGTGTAACCAGCCACTGTGTTCTCCTGTCCTACAGCCGGACAAAGACCGAGAACTGCAGCAGCAGAAGATTAACATGACGCGCAGTATGTATGAGACGGCCAAGGAGGACTTTGAGGTATGTCTTTCAGTATTTTTTGACTGCTTCGTTAGCTTTAAAAGATTTTATCTGTTTGGAAATGAAAGGCTTGTGGCAAAATTAATCTCTCCTCAATTTCATATGTTTTATTTTGTATCATGTCAAACACCTGGTAGTTGCCCGCTTTATTTTCAAAAGATCTGAAAGACACTGAAGCAGTTTTGTTTGAACAGTTGTTAGAATATGTCTCTGTATAACAGTTGTTAGAATATGTCTCTGTATAACAGTTGTAAGAATATGTTTCTGTATAACATTTGTTAGAATATGTTTCTGTATAACAGCTATAACAGTTGTTAGAATGAATATGTCTCTGTATAACAAATTTTAGAATATTTCTCTGTATAACAGTTTATTGTAACAATTGGTCCAATGGTGTTTCCAGAAACTCCAGCGCCAGTACGTGGCGAAACCATCAGACAAGCTTCACACGCAGCTCCTGGAGAAGGAGAGGACGGTGAAAACCCTAGAGAATCAGTTTAAGCAGCTCACAGGCGCTGGCGATGAGGTCTCTTTGGTGAGAGCCCACCCTCACTCACTTATGTTCACGGACAAAAAGTGTTCATGTAGTGTTTTACATGCCCTGATTCTCATTGCCATATGCATAGGACATGAAAGCATGGTATACGAAGAGCAAAAACTTTTGATTCTTCTCTGATAAAAGAAAGAAGTGAAAACAAACTTTCCTAGTCTTTCTCATTTTATAAGATGGGAACAAGGTATACCTAACAACAAAACTTTTGATTCTTCTCTGATAAAAGAAAGAAGTTAAAACAAACTTTTACTAGTCTTTCTCATTTTATAAGATGGGAACAAGGTATACCTAACAACAAAACTTTTGATTCTTCTCTGATAAAAGAAAGAAGTGAAAACAAACTTTTACTAGTCTTTCTCATTTTATAAGATGGGAACAAGGTATACCTTACCTAACAACAAAAACTTTTGATTCTTCTCTGATAAAAGAAAGTAGTTAAAACAAACTTTTACTAGTCTTTCTCATTTTATAAGATGGGAACAAGGTATACCTAACAACAAAACTTTTGAGTCTGTCCCCAAGTTACAGAGGGATCCTGTTGAGGAGTGACTTGTTTTGTCGATCCTCTCATGATAGATATTCCTTGTTGAAAAGATTTGCCAATTATTTGATTTTTAATGATTAGAAGATACTTTTACATGCAAAAATATTTGCAGATATCCCTTTTGTTTGCAATTTTTGTTGATCCTCTCATTTTCGATATTCCTTGTTAAAAATATTTGCCAATTATTTGATTTTTAATGATAAGAGGATAATTATACATGCAAAAATATTTGCAGATATCCCTTTTGTTTGCAATCCTTTAACGAGGAGTATATTGGTTTTTAAAAGTGTATAGATTTGCTTTAGTTTCTGTTTAATTTTGGTACAAAGGCATAGAGATCATTTCTATTGTTTTCTATCTATTTGGAGTGGCAATCACTGTGATGATTGATTAGATATAGTGATTAAGGAAAAAAAAAATAAAGAATGTTATATACAGGCTGGTTTGTCAATGGTTTTTTTGTTTTGTTTTTTAATTATTGAGATTAAAAAAAATTCTTTAAACTACTACTTCTTGATTTCAGATGGGCAACTTGTCGCGACCTGGCTCTAATAGATTCTCTGACTCAGAGCACAGTGGCCTTGATTCTTCTATGCCATCTTGGGTAAGTCACGGCTCTTGTTTGATGAGAGAAAACCCAATAACAAGACCAGGAACATCTCAGCTCGTGTAGCTGTCGCCCATCTACTTGGTTGTCAGTGTGTGTGCACAGCCCATCCAACCTGACCCACGAGACACCACTTGAGCTTTTTCTTGTGTGTGTGTGTGTGTGTGTGTTTGCTTATACAAATACCTAACTTGTCCTTTTTTTAAATCCTAGATGTGGTAGTGTCTGATACAGTAGTCTTTATAAAAAGGCTGTGAACCTTCACACTCCTAACATCTGTAACTAGCAAGCACAACCAGTTGTTACATCAATATCAGAGTTATAAAAAGGCTTACTCTGTGAACCTTCACACTCCTAACATCTGTAACTAGCAAGCACAACCAGTTGTTACATCAATATCAGAGTTATGAAAAGGCTTACTCTGTGAACCTTCACACTCCTAACATCTGTAACTAGCAAGCACAACCAGTTGTTACATCACTATCAGAGTTATAAAAAGGCTTACTCTGTGAACCTTCACACTCCTAACATCTGTAACTAGCAAGCACAACCAGTTGTTACATCAATATCAGAGTTATAAAAAGGCTTACTCTGTGAACCTTCACACTCCTAACATCTGTAACTAGCAAGCACAACCAGTTGTTACATCAATATCAGAGTTATAAAAAGGCTTACTCTGTGAACCTTCACACTCCTAACATCTGTAACTAGCAAGCACAACCAGTTGTTACATCACTATCAGAGTTATAAAAAGGCTTACTCTGTGAACCTTCACACTCCTAACATCTGTAACTAGCAAGCACAACCAGTTGTTACATCACTATCAGAGTTATAAAAAGGCTTACTCTGTGAACCTTCACACTCCTAACATCTGTAACTAGCAAGCACAACCAGTTGTTACATCAATATCAGAGCTGAAATGATAGATGACAGTAGTGATAGAACAGTTGGGTCAGTTGCTTCTCTGTTTAATCAGAGACCCGCCAAATTTACTTGCAAGTTATTTTTGTCACTGCATCACTTTAATGTAACCTTAGATGTGAAACCCCAGTGAATTTCTCTTCATTTTTCCTTATATTATCCTTCCACTATCAGACTGAGACAGAGAGTATCCCAACTGAATGGAATTTCAGCTTTAAAGTTTACGTGGTTTTAAAATTACTACACCCCCCTCCCAAAAGAAAAAAAACAAAGAAAACCCCAATTGTTGTTTCATGTTGTTACCCTAAGTACCACTATAAACTGACTTCAAGTTCAACAGTGGATCTCATTCATCATGTTTGGGTGCCTTCTGAATTTTTGTCTCTCGTCAGTTTTTTTTTTTTTTGCCTCCTGTCCCATTTGAGTGACGTCACTCCTCCCTCTTCTTACATATCTCTCACAGTATAGGAACCTCCCCCCCCTCCCCTAAATAAAAACTTTGATGGATTTAATTGTTCTCATACTGTAAATATTCTTGTAGTTCTGATGTGTATTGTCCAACCTTTCTGTGGTAGATTATCACTCATTTCATGTTAAAAAACCAACACAGTGCTCAGAATCATTAGCAGTACCAAAAGCTACACACATCAGTATGTATAATATTAATCTTTTTTTTATATGTGTACATATGCATATATATATATATATATATATATATATATATATATATATATATATATATATATATATATATATATATATATGGTCAAATTTTTTTTGCGCATCTATTCTATTCAAGTAATTTGTGTAGACTCCATGTTTTGATTCTATTTAACCTCATGAATCAGAAAATTTACTAGAGAAGACTCTATATTATACTATTTTGGACTGCTCATTCTCACATTTTGTAAGACAAAATGGATACCAACTTTGGCTAGTAGGAAGCAAAATTTTATCATATTTTTATGTTGTAGTCACTTGCTTTACCATGTTGAAAGATGCATTGTGCCAGAGGATTTTAAAATCCATAAACAAGAAATATTCTGTAACGACAGGAATATTGCACACCTCAAAATTTGATTTGGGAGAAGGTGAAGAAGGCTAGTTTTAAAGTATAAAGTAAAAAGAAATACCACAATATTTCAGCTTTTCGAGTAGTCAGGGCTTAAAGTGATCTAATGGCATGAGTAGAACTAGAGGATGGATAACAAAGTCTCTGTGTGTTGTGGGCCCATGCACAGCTAGCTACACAACCTGTTGTTTTTAATGTATGTGTGTCACATTGTGTAGAATCACAGCACATTACATGTCTGTTCCATACAAGGGCCTCGTGCTAGCCTGTGTGTTGTTTCATATGAAGAGCCAGTTTTAACTATTTAACTTCTATTACTCTTGTGGCAACAATATGGTCATTGTGTAACTTGTATCGCTGATGCTGGCTTTGCCTAACATGGGCTTGTCTACAATGTTTCTCTCACATCTTTTTGCCGCAGCTTGGGAAAGCCTTTTAAGGCATCTGCTGTTACCAAAAAAAAAAAAAAAAAAGGTTTTGTGCTTTGAGTTATGAAAAGTTTGCTCATGTTAAAAAAACGGACTCATTTCACTAACACACAGAGCTTCACCAGTTCTTTCATCAGCAAAGATTGCATTTTGGCACATAATCTACATGGTCGAGATAGTCCTCTTGAACAGAAGCTGCCTTTGATCAACAAGAGCGTAAACACATCATCATTTCATCCTTGACTTCCCTTTACAGTCAGGGGGAACAAGCTGAATACACAAGAATACATAGGTCCTGGTTATGTAAATCTTACTAATACTGTTTAAAACTTCTCCAGCATGTGATAAAATCCCAAGGATTTGAGCTAAAAATAGAAATCTAGCATCAACTTCTTCCCCCTTAACCTCAACATCTAGCAAAAACAGCAGCAACAGCAGCAACAGCAGCAAGGCCATGCACCTAGCCTGCGGCACATGAAGCAGGGCTCGGTACCTTCCAAGCTGTATAGATCCCGCGACGACGGCAAATACCAACCTTCGGCTTCGGCCGCAGTGGCTCGCTCCAAGTCTGACGCTGCTGGCAGACGCTCGAAAGCAGCGTCCACGTTTTATGTGGGCATTCAGGGTCTAGTGGACTCTGCAGCAGAGGTAGCTAGACGAAATCCCATCACCACCACCACCACAACCTTTGTTCATTTATTTGTTTCCTTCTTGGTTTGTACTTAACTCACATTTGTTTCCTCATACAACAACGGCACTTCTCTGGCTGCCTCACATTCTTGCTTGAGATTGCAATGGTGGTATTGGGTGTTTGACTTTCTGCTGTTTGTTTTATTTTCTGGTCGTTGTTTGCACTAAGTTTCTGGTTTAAAATTAACATGGATAAATAACTTTGAAACTTAATACCTACACCCCACCCAAATAAAAAAGAAATCAATGAAAGAGTTGTATTCTCAAAATTCATCCTTGATACTAAAACGCTCAAAGCTTTATGTGTTTCATTATCTATGCTTAGCTTATATAAGTATTTACTTGCTCATTTCATAACTACAGCAAAATGGATACTTAAATATCGTAGTATTTCAATAAATATTTAAAAATCCAGAGACAACATTGATCAGTTATTCCCTCGGACACCAGCACTATCTGCACCACCACCTGCCGCACTTCCCTCCTCCACGACAGTCCCCACCCTCCTTACTACACTTATCAATACTTGTCCCAAACTGTATGGCCACCCTCCTTACTACACTTATCAATACTTGTCCCAAACTGTATGGCCACCCTCCTTACTACACTTATCAATACTTGTCCCAAACTGTATGGCCACCCTCCTTACTACACTTATCAATACTTGTCCCAAACTGTATGGCCACCCTCCTTACTACACTTATCAATACTTGTCCCAAACTGTATGGCCACCCTCCTTACTACACTTATCAATACTTGTCCCAAACTGTATGGCCACCCTCCTTACTACACTTATCAATACTTGTCCCAAACTGTATGGCCACCCTCCTTACTACACTTATCAATACTTGTCCCAAACTGTATGGCCACCCTCCTTACTACACTTATCAATACTTGTCCCAAACTGTATGGCCACCCTCCTTACTACACTTATCAATACTTGTCCCAACCTGTATGGCCACCCTCCTTACTACACTTATCAATACTTGTCCCAACCTGTATGGCCACCCTCCTTACTACACTTATCAATACTTGTCCCAAACTGTATGGCCACCCTCCTTACTACACTTATCAATACTTGTCCCAAACTGTATGGCCACCCTCCTTACTACACTTATCAATACTTGTCCCAAACTGTATGGCCACCCTCCTTACTACACTTATCAATACTTGTCCCAAACTGTATGGCCACCCTCCTTACTACACTTATCAATACTTGTCCCAAACTGTATGGCCACCCTCCTTACTACACTTATCAATACTTGTCCCAAACTGTATGGCCACCCTCCTTACTACACTTATCAATACTTGTCCCAAACTGTATGGCCACCCTCCTTACTACACTTATCAATACTTGTCCCAAACTGTATGGCCACCCTCCTTACTACACTTATCAATACTTTTCCCAAATTGTATGGCCACCCTCCTTACTACACTTATCAATACTTGTCCCAAATTGTATGGCCACCCTCAACCTTACTACACTTATCAATACTTTTCCCAAATTGTATGGCCACCCTCCTTACTACACTTATCAATACTTGTCCCAAACTGTATGGCCACCCTCCTTACTACACTTATCAATACTTGTCCCAAACTGTATGGCCACCCTCAAGTTAGCTGCCTCTAGTCAAAACACTTTAAACCTCAATCTTTATAGACCTATGATCAGAAAAAAATTTAGGGGGTTAAACATGTACATGCATAACTAATCTGACCCCAAGCCATTGTTATTTGACTATTCCCAATCGTCCCTACATTAGTATGATTATATCATCATCATCATCATCATTATTATTATTATTATTATTATTATTATTATTATTATTATTATTATTATTATTATTATTATTATTATTAGCTACATTTACCTGTTTGTGTATCAATGTAGGGACCTGCAAGCTCTGTCCTTTAAACAAGGAATGACGACACACTGAGATCAACTTCTGTTGCGCAATCTACAACAAGTTAAAACAAGCTCAAGTTTAGGAAATAAAAATAACCCTCATATGCCATTCTAAATGGTTTGGTCCACAGTTTCTGTATGCAGGAGCAATCACTCTACAGCTGAGCTGAAGTTCATTAAAGTTTTCAACTTGTTAGTAGGGGTAAAAAAAAACAACCATAAATAAAAGGAACACTTTAATCAAGCTTTACTTAAGGCAGCTTTTTGCTTAGGTAATATTTACAACATTTTTTAAAATGGTAAATTATCATTTCTCGATGTTTGCTTTTTTTTTTTTTTTTTTTTTAACCGCTGCAGATCAGGCTCCTTGTTGGTTATGGAACTTAAGTTCTTACTAGATTATTTTTTGCCAGTGTAGGAATTGCAACTTATTTTTCTTTTCTTCCGTTTGATAAAACATTAATGTGTCTTTAAAACCAATGCCTTGCCAGTGTTTTGGAACATGTTTAATAGATTTATTGATTTTTTGATGTTTGGACGTTGTTTGGGCCATGGCTTACCAGTTACCTGACTTTGTTTCCAGGTGGTTTTTGCCGAGATTTTTAACATCAGTTATATTTAATGGCTGCTTTTTAACGTGTTCTTTATTTTGTTGACAGGAGTTTGAGGTTTTGAGGTTTTTAATTGATTGGTTGATTTGTTTCTCCTAATTTTATATTTTTGATTTTTGGTATGAGCCATATACGGTATTTATTTACATTGATATTATTATTATTATTTTGTTTTTGGCTGTGAATGGCAGGGATGTTAGTCCTTAATATAAAACCAATGGTCTTGGGATATGAGGTGTATTATCCTTTTTGTTAAAAGCTTATATGTTTTATGCAGCATTTCTTTATCAAGCAAGTTATTGGAGCCTTGTTTTTCTGTATATCTAGAGGAAGAATTGCCATGGTTTTAGGTAATGGTTAAAGGCTTATCAAAACAATTACAAGTCTTTGTTTATTATAGTAAACTTTGTGACGGAGAAAGGCACTCTTTCATTGTGTAGTAGATTAGCATATAAATCCATGAACAAGTAAATCAATCTTGCGCCCCGTCCCAAAAAAAAAATAAAAAAATTCTAGGACATTTTGTAACGCCAAATCTTGATTATAGGAATAATCACTATGAGGCTCTTTAGATGAACTCTGATTGTATCACAATGCTCTGTTAGATGATATCTTGTTATGGTAGCACAAACAGCCAGGCCTGGCTCCAACATCTCACAGCCTATCTATTAACAACTGACTCCGTGTGCCACCAAGTGTGAAGCTAATACTTACTGCCTGTTGAATGCAGTGTGCGTGTCTGATCTTATACCATGGCATGGCTAGTTGTTAAAGAAGTAGTGGTTATTGGGATAATGCTAGTAGTATAGTGGTAATATTAATGTTACTGGAAAGGTAATAATAAAGCTATTGGGAGGATGGTAATAGCGCTAGTGGGAGTGTGATAATAGCGCTAGAGGGAAGATGGTAATAGGTGGTATTCTAAGTGCTAGGACTATAGCGCCATCAGAGGAAGCAGTGGCAGTAAATCAAAGCCACCCATGTTGATCTGAGACCTTGTGTGTGACGCCACTAACTTTTATACGTTCACAGGCCAAGAGAAGCTATTTCCAACTGAAAAGGGTAACAAAAGCCTTTTTCATATTATTTCTTTGATCTTACGTTTTATCAATGGCCTCAGTCTTAATTTATCGTTTCTTTTTTTTGTTGTTGTTGCTGTTCAGTTAACGTAATACAGCTTTTCTGTTTTTTGTTTTGGACTCTTTGTTTCTCTTAAAAGTTTATGGCATTCCTTTTGAGTTGAATTAAAAAAAAATCTTTGATTTACTGTCCTATAGTAAGTAAGCTGTTTTATGTCTGGGGACTCAAGGCGCTGGTGATACAGCTTGCAGTATACTTTTTTTTAATGATATCCTGACCACCAGCATCATTATCATCATTATCTTCACCACCACGCAATCATCATCATGACTTCCGCTGCAATCATCATCATCAAATTCATGACCACGGCTGATATCATCATTCTCATATCATCACTACACCACTAGCATCCAAATCATCATCATCATCATAATCATATGTCATCACTATCGTTATGATTAATTTTATTATAATTTTTTATCTTTTCTTATTTCTATTTTTATTATAATTGTTTTTACTTAAAAAATGAGTTGATCTTTTTTTCTGTTGCATATTGCGTTTATGTGAAGACTTTATTTTTCTGGTGGCACGTCCGCTTGTTATCCTGCCTCTGTTGCTTGAATTGAGTTCGTTTCTCCTGTTTTAATTTTGGTATGCTTTGGATATGGTGCCGTTTTAAGATCAACCACTGAATTTGTAAATGTCGCAAAAAATTTTTAAGGGGAAAATCTTCAAGCATTCTTAGCATGTGGCCCAAAAGTTTTTATACATTTTTGTTGCCTGTTCCCTTTCTTTTGTTTCCTTTAGTAAGAAAACCCTGCCCTTTACTCTGCACTTTCAAGGAAGGTCCTTGACAAGATTGTAGCTTGTTTTTAAATTAATTTTCTTCCACACCTGATACTCGGATTACAGATGAAAAGATAAAAAGGAGGTGATATTAAGTAGTAAATACACCCAATCATGTACAAAGCAATTGATAAAGGCTGCACATTTACCATTACTAGCAAGTATGCCTTTCTTTCTGCTCTTAAAGGAGCATTGAAGAGAAGGAACTTGTAGAAGGTTCTGACAATATTTTGCTCTGCCTCGTCACGAACCTCTGTTTACATGAATGATTGGAGGAAATATGTGCAAAGTCTTCCTCCCCTGATACTGGCACATCCAGGATTCGAACCATTGACTTTCTGCCTTTAATTTTGACCACAACGCCCTAAACGAGCAAAATCTCCATTGTATTTTTCTAATTTTGTGAGGTTATTATCACATACTCTGTGGTTTCCGCTATCACCCAGTGGAAATCGCTGACCTACCGCGGCCCAAATGAAGGCCGCCCGGAGCGAGTAATGCTCCTCAACAGACAGCCGCGAGAGCCGTCTCCTCTGGTGATCTCCCCTTTGTTATTTCTCTTATCTTCGTTCTCTAAACGATAACTCGTCGCTACTTACTTGACCTGTTCTTTCAGACTTGATGACTAAACATGACCTGTTTCACCCAGAAGCAATAATATTTTGTTTTACACTTTTTTTTCTAAAGGCTAACATTTGACATTTTAATAAAGTAAGCTTGAGAATTATTACTTCATTTTTATCCTTTCAAAAAGAGAAGAAAAACAACTTTTGAAAATCTTTTACATAACAAGATCCAGCTGAAACTTACAGTTGTCAAGCGTTGCTCTCTGAGGTGTAGCTGTAGCTGTAGCTGTAGCTGTGTTTATAATGCAAGGATTAGAGATTATTTTTCTCCGGTAATGAACTGCTGTGTACATAATCCTCGATTGAATAGATAAGCGTTTTTCATCCAGTATTTTGGTCATCACGGACACCCTTTCTGGAGTAATATATCAATCATTGTAATTCTTTCTTCTTCTGTCTGTACTGTATTCTTCTATCTTTGTATCTGAGTACTTCATGGTTATCTACCTTTAAATGTTAAAGCTTTATGGGATAAAAGTAAGCTATGGGTTACAGGATTTCTGAAGTCTTGCTATCTCAATTCCTTGCTCTATGGTTTTTTTTTTTTTTTGTTAAATAAATTGCTGGAGAAAAGCTTATGTAATCTACATTTTGGTGAAAAGATGGAACATATAAAAAACAAAATAAATTTTCATGTTGAGGTCTTTTAAAAAAAATGTTTCATAGAAGACATTAACGGGAGCTCTCTAACTGATTTCTGCACTAGGAATAGCTTCCCTTGGGTCCCTGTCTGATCCTGCTGGACGTCTGCTGACTTGAGTGCACTGAGCATTTTGCTGCCATCACCTGCATTGAAAAACCCCTACCTGAAAGAGATACAATTGCATCCATAACAAGGACTCATTTCTAACCCTTAGTTACTCTGTTTTATTCGACCAAAGTGATATTTTATTCCCACTATGGCCTGACTGTAAATACTTCCAGCCTCAGATTCTGTTCCCATGAAGGGACAGAGCAAATCCCCTAGCCAGAACTACCTGCCCTCCTCCCCCTCTACCTCCATTTTATTCCCACATTTTTGGTTCTTGTTTCTATGGATAAACTGATTCCCTGCCTTCACTCTCCCCCTTCCCCCCTCCACCATCCTCACAACATTTTAGCCTTACAGATAACATCTTAGAAACCATGCAAAACAAATAGCAAATATTAAGGGTAACTAGCATTTTTATCCTATCAAACCATGAGCATTGCCATGAAGATATGCCAGCCTGTGATTTAAAACTATCCTTGAATTAGGTGTTATGAAGCAAAAGTAAGATCCTGTTTGATATGTTTAACTTTTTACTTATTTAAATTTTTTTTTTCTACCAAACATTTTATTTCGCTCAATTTTCAACATTCTTCTTTTTTCCTTTTGCAGAAATTTTTTATAGTTAAGTTACAAAATTCCTTATTGCATTAACAAGACAAATTTTTATTATATCATTAACTTTATCGAACTAGTCAAACCATCGCCAAGTTTCTCCAGTCTGTTCCAGAACCGGAGGTTTACCATAAGTTTGTTTGTGTAGTACTCATTTAGAGTTTTTCACCTGCCCATTTCCCAGCCTTTTCTTTTCTTTCCTTCATTTTTTTGCATCGTTGATTGCATGGTTGATTATTTTTCAAAATACTCCTTTTTTTCTGTCTGTACCTAGAGCTGGCACACATTTCGAGTGTTTAGAGAAAGTGTAGATTGCTACTAGTGTGTAGTTATGATCTTTATAATTTCATTATCACAGTATTTGAAAAATTGAGCATATAGTGCCTTTACTGGTAGAACAGCTATTAAAATCACCACATATTCATAGTATTGCCTGAGGTATATGCATGTATAGATTTATAACATTACTAGTTTAAGAATTGCCCAGCTGCTTTCTCATGTTTCTTGGTTGCTATGTACCAGTGAGAAGAATTATTAGCTTCCGAGCATTTTTCTACGTGTAGAGAGGACAGTCTATATCGCGCATTCAGTCAAGTTTGTGACCCACCTTGAGAGTCCAGTAGTCGTTGTTTTGCTCATGTTTTATCTCAAACAGGAAAACAATGAAAGTCTTGTTTCCTAAAGCCAACTTTTCTTTCCCTCTCGTCTCGTGTCCAGGCGTCCTCGCTGCCTTCAAAAACCTCTGACCTGGGCAGCACTTCCGACTCACCGCAGACCAGCCCAAGTGTCTCGCCGACCCCCATCGACCCCCAACGACACAATGGCCAAGAGACGGAGGTTAGTAGTGATGAGAGGTCTGCTGTAGTGGTTGTTTGAAAGAGACAATACACACATCTTGTGGGGGTTAAGTCTGTTGCTGTGATATGTGAAGTTGTGGATTAACCTCTGTAAATAGAAGATGCTGTTTTCAAATACGGCCAAAGTCTGAAAAACTGCTCACAGTTATGGGCCAAACATCCCACCAGAATATAATCACACCGCTAGACCTTCTGATCACATATTTCACAAGCTTCCTTGGTGCTGGTGGAAAATATGGATTTAATAATACTAAAAGATATTATTATTAAAAACTGCATAAGTGTCCTTGTGCAAGATGTTTTGAGCATGGATGAAAAAAAGTTTCTGTGTCGAAAAATTTCAGTTATTGTATCCCGATGATGCACTTGTTTCCCACAGGACTCCATGACTGGCTCAAGCACTCATGATATTATCACGATTGACGACGAGGATATTCACTCCGAGGACGATCAGGTGGGTCATGTCTCGGTACTGCCTCTCATATCTGCGAGGATCTGGTGAAGCTGTGATCTGATCCTTGTCTGCCCTCCTTTTCTCCGTTTCTTGGGTACATTTTCTCTTGGCAACTCATGCACTCAATATCAATTTCCCCTACTGTAACCATCACCTCTCCCTCGTGTTTTCTCCCCTCCCTTGTTACTTCTTTCTCACCTGTTATATCTCCTTTTTTTTCTGCCTTTGTCTCTATGTTTTTCCAATACAATAACAATATTTCAGTCACCACATGAAACCAATCAACCACTCTATTGTAATACATGGATAAATGCTCCAATCAACCCTTTCTTCAGTCTCTCAATCAATTAATGATCAATCGAACCAACCGACCAACCACTTCAGCAAGCAATCAACCACTCTATTGTAATACATGGATAAATGCTCCAGTCAACCCTTTCTTCAGTCTCTCAATCAATTAATGATCAATCGAACCAACCGACCAACCACTTCAGCAACCAATCAACCACTCTATTGTAATACATGGATAAATGCTCCAGTCAACCCTCTCTTCAGTCTCTCAATCAATTAATGATCAATCGAACCAACCAACCAACCACTTCAGCAACCAATCAACCACTCTATTGTAATACATGGATAAATGCTCCAATCAACCCTTTCTCCAGTCTCTCAATTAATGATCAATCGAACCAACCAACCAACCACTTCAGCAACCAATCAACCACTCTATTGTAATACATGGATAAATGCTCCAGTCAACCCTTTCTTCAGTCTCTCAATCAATTAATGATCAATCGAACCAACCGACCAACCACTTCAGCAACCAATCAACCACTCTATTGTAATACATGGATAAATGCTCCAGTCAACCCTTTCTTCAGTCTCTCAATCAATTAATGATCAATCGAACCAACCGACCAACCACTTCAGCAACCAATCAACCACTCTATTGTAATACATGGATAAATGCTCCAGTCAACCCTTTCTTCAGTCTCTCAATCAATTAATGATCAATCGAACCAACCAACCAACCACTTCAGCAAGCAATCAACCATTTCTTTAATCTTAAAATCGATCACTTTATATTTGAAAAAAAAAAATGTTTGACTTATCAACCTATCACGCAATGAGTCCAACTGATTTTTCCTGCAGACCTTGGTATGGAAAAGATCATATAGTCACAACATTCAACATATAAGACTGCCCTGGTGAAGCAGAAAGCGAAAATTCAATCAGGTTTGAGGGGGGGAAAGAAAGAAAGCAAACTACATTAAATGCCTTTAACCGTTATTTGGGTGTATTGATTCTCTCGAAATGGTCACACAGTCATTATGGTTCTGTATACTTTGATCATGAGATCCAAGCAGCCTTATATGTGTTAAAGATATATCACGTAGGCTTTACTACTCTGTGCTGTGTTCCTTGGTTGAATCTCTCATCACTGGAGCTGGCCTCAGTGTGGACAACTTTTCCCTCCACCCTCTCACCATGTCATCTGCTCCCTCATTCCTGCCTTGTTCCTCCTTGTCTGCATGGGGCTGCTGTCTTCCTTCTTCCCCCTAACCGTCACTTTGTTTCTTTAACCTCTTTACAAGTCTTTCCCCTCGTCCTCCACATATTCCTCCTCCTCCTCTCCCTGATGTTTGTCTTCACATCCCGTTTGCGTATTTTCTTTACTCCTTGCATTGTCTTTTGAATTTTTTTTATTCTTTTTTTTTTTTTTTTGTTTTTTTTTGTTTTACCACATGTTTATCTTCCACCTTGTCATGGCCCACTACCCCTATGACTGTGTCACAATGACTACTACTTGTACTTCTACTTCTGCTGTGGCTACTACTAGTGTTTTGTTTTACCACATCTTTATCTTCCACCTTGTCATGGCCCACTACCCCTATGATTGTGTCACAATGACTACTACTTCTACTTCTGCTGCTGTGGCTACTACTAGTGTTTTGTTTTACCACATCTTTATCTTCCACCTTGTCATGGCCCACTACCCCTATGATTGTGTCACAATGACTACTACTTCTACTTCTGCTGTGGCTACTACTAGTGTTTTGTTTTACCACATCTTTATCTTCCACCTTGTCATGGCCCACTACCCCTATGACTGTGTCACAATGACTACTACTTCTACTTCTGCTGCTGTGGCTACTACTAGTGTTTTGTTTTACCACATCTTTATCTTCCACCTTGTCATGGCCCACTACCCCTATGATTGTGTCACAATGACTACTACTTGTACTTCTGCTGCTGTGGCTACTACTAGTGTTTTGTTTTACCACATCTTTATCTTCCACCTTGTCATGGCCCACTACCCCTATGATTGTGTCACAATGACTACTACTTCTACTTCTGCTGCTGTGGCTACTACTAGTGTTTTGTTTTACCACATCTTTATCTTCCACCTTGTCATGGCCCACTACCCCTATGATTGTGTCACAATGACTACTACTTGTACTTCTGCTGCTGTGGCTACTACTAGTGTTTTGTTTTACCACATCTTTATCTTCCACCTTGTCATGGCCCACTACCCCTATGACTGTGTCACAATGACGACTACTTGTACTTCTACTTCTGCTGTGGCTACTACTAGTGTTTTGTTTTACCACATCTTTATCTTCCACCTTGTCATGGCCCACTACCCCTATGACTGTGTCACAATGACTACTACTTGTACTTCTGCTGCTGTGGCTACTACTAGTGTTTTGTTTTACCACATCTTTATCTTCCACCTTGTCATGGCCCACTACCCCTATGACTGTGTCACAATGACTACTACTTGTACTTCTACTTCTGCTGTGGCTACTACTAGTGTTTTGTTTTACCACATCTTTATCTTCCACCTTGTCATGGCCCACTACCCCTATGACTGTGTCACAATGACGACTACTTGTACTTCTACTTCTGCTGTGGCTACTACTAGTGTTTTGTTTTACCACATCTTTATCTTCCACCTTGTCATGGCCCACTACCCCTATGATTGTGTCACAATGACTACTACTTCTACTTCTGCTGTGGCTACTACTAGTGTTTTGTTTTACCACATCTTTATCTTCCACCTTGTCATGGCCCACTACCCCTATGATTGTGTCACAATGACTACTACTTCTACTTCTACTGTGGCTACTACTAGTGTTTTGTTTTACCACATCTTTATCTTCCACCTTGTCATGGCCCACTACCCCTATGATTGTGTCACAATGACTACTACTTCTACTTCTACTGTGGCTACTACTAGTGTTTTGTTTTACCACATCTTTATCTTCCACCTTGTCATGGCCCACTACCCCTATGATTGTGTCACAATGACTTCTACTTCTACTTCTGCTGTGGCTACTACTAGTGTTTTGTTTTACCACATCTTTATCTTCCACCTTGTCATGGCCCACTACCCCTATGATTGTGTCACAATGACTACTACTTCTACTTCTGCTGTGGCTACTACTAGTGTTTTGGTTTACCACATCTTTATCTTCCACCTTGTCATGGCCCACTACCCCTATGATTGTATCACAATGACTACTACTTCTACTTCTACTGTGGCTACTACTAGTGTTTTGTTTTACCACATCTTTATCTTCCACCTTGTCATGGCCCACTACCCCTATGACTGTGTCACAATGACTACTACTTCTACTTCTACTTCTGCTGTGGCTACTACTAGTGTTTTGTTTTACCACATCTTTATCTTCCACCTTGTCATGGCCCACTACCCCTATGATTGTGTCACAATGACTACTACTTGTACTTCTACTTCTACTGTGGCTACTACTAGTGTTTTGTTTTACCACATCTTTATCTTCCACCTTGTCATGGCCCACTACCCCTATGATTGTGTCACAATGACTACTACTACTACTTCTACTTCTACTGTGGCTACTACTAGTGTTTTGTTTTACCACATCTTTATCTTCCACCTTGTCATGGCCCACTACCCCTATGATTGTGTCACAATGACTACTACTTCTACTTCTACTGTGGCTACTACTAGTGTTTTGTTTTACCACATCTTTATCTTCCACCTTGTCATGGCCCACTACCCCTATGATTGTGTCACAATGACTACTACTTCTACTTCTACTTCTACTGTGGCTACTACTAGTGTTTTGTTTTACCACATCTTTATCTTCCACCTTGTCATGGCCCACTACCCCTATGATTGTGTCACAATGACTACTACTTCTACTTCTACTTCTGCTGTGGCTACTACTAGTGTTTTGTTTTACCACATCTTTATCTTCCACCTTGTCATGGCCCACTACCCCTATGATTGTGTCACAATGACTACTACTTCTACTTCTGCTGTGGCTACTACTAGTGTTTTGTTTTACCACATCTTTATCTTCCACCTTGTCATGGCCCACTACCCCTATGATTGTGTCACAATGACTACTACTTCTACTTCTACTGTGGCTACTACTAGTGTTTTGTTTTACCACATCTTTATCTTCCACCTTGTCATGGCCCACTACCCCTATGATTGTGTCACAATGACTTCTACTTCTACTTCTGCTGTTGCTACTACTAGTGTTTTGTTTTACCACATCTTTATCTTCCACCTTGTCATGGCCCACTACCCCTATGATTGTGTCACAATGACTACTACTTCTACTTCTGCTGTGGCTACTACTAGTGTTTTGTTTTACCACATCTTTATCTTCCACCTTGTCATGGCCCACTACCCCTATGATTGTATCACAATGACTACTACTTCTACTTCTACTGTGGCTACTACTAGTGTTTTGTTTTACCACATCTTTATCTTCCACCTTGTCATGGCCCACTACCCCTATGATTGTGTCACAATGACTACTACTTCTACTTCTACTGTGGCTACTACTAGTGTTTTGTTTTACCACATCTTTATCTTCCACCTTGTCATGGCCCACTACCCCTATGATTGTGTCACAATGACTACTACTTGTACTTCTGCTGTGGCTACTACTAGTGTTTTGTTTTACCACATGTTTATCTTCCACCTTGTCATGGCCCACTACCCCTATGATTGTGTCACAATGACTACTACTTGTACTTCTACTGTGGCTACTACTAGTGTTTTGTTTTACCACATGTTTATCTTCCACCTTGTCATGGCCCACTACCCCTATGACTGTGTCACAATGACAACTACTTGTACTTCTACTTCTGCTGTGGCTACTACTAGTGTTGCTGCAGCTGTCACAAGAACTTTTTTCCTCCATTTTTACGGCCCAATTTACTTAACATGGACAGGAATTAAACAGCACGTTGCATTTTCGATAAAATCTATACTTTTGCTTTTCATTATAATTGTATTTATGATGATAATTACTACTGGATGACAGAACATATAACCTAAAGTAAATCCAAATCCACAAAAGCGGAGAAAGTTGTAGCTGACATAGGTTTTTTTTTTTCCACCACTGCTGATCTTAGCAACACCAAAATGCAATAGAACCTTGGTTTAATTTTTGTAAAATCTTCACTTTTAAACTTCTCTTCTAGCGTCCATCTTCATTTTGTCTGTCAGTCTGTCTCTCTGTCTCTCTCTCTCTCTCTCTCTCTCTCTCTCTCTCTCTCTCTCTCTCTCTCTCTCTCTCTCTCTCTCTCTCTCTCTCTCTCTCTCTCTCTCTCTCTCTCTCTCTCTCTCACCCCTCTATATCACTCTCTCTCTCTCTCTCTCTCTCTCTCTCTCTCTCTCTCTCTCTCTCTCTCTCTCTCTCTCTCTCTCTCTCTCTCTCTCTCTCTCTCTCTCTCTCTCTCTCTCTCACCCCTCTATATCATTCTCTCTCTCTCTCTCTCTCTCACCCCTCTATATCATTCTCTCTCTCTCTCTCTCTCTCTCTCTCTTTCTCTCTCACCCCTCTATATCACTCTCGCTCTCTCTCTCTCTCTCTCACCCCTCTATATCACTCTCGCTCTCTCTCTCTCTCTCACCCCTCTATATCACTCTCGCTCTCTCTCTCTCTCTCTCTCTCTCTCTCTCTCTCTCTCTCTCTCTCTCTCTCTCTCTCTTTCTCTCTCACCCCTCTATATCACTCTCTCTCTCACCCCTCTATATCCCTCTCTCTCTCCCCTCTCTCTCTCTCTCTCTCTCTGTCTCTCTATCTATCTATCTCTCAGCCAGCCTCTCTATTTCTGTCGCCCCTTGCTTTGTTTAAGAACCCCCATCCTGAGGATGTAGATAAAACCTGACAGCTTGTTTAACTAGAGACCTCTCTAACCCATTGATTGGCCGGCTAGTAGTTCTTAGTTATTGAACGTCCCCTCTGCCTCTATCAGAGTCTTATATGGGGAGATCAACTAGCTGCGTAGCTTAGTGATATTTTTTTTTTATTATTATTTTTGTCTAATTTATTTTCATCTTTATTTTTTTGGTTGTTGCTGTTTTCACGGCTGGCATGTGTCTGCTTAGAGATGGAAGTTTCAATAAAACGCTTACGGTGGAATGTATTCACTCCTAAATGCTGTCACTCAATGAGTGGTTCTGAATGTTTGTGTGAATATGTACCATTGGTATTTTTCAACAGTTGTAACTTGATATTCCTTCTCTTTGACCCTTCTTCTTCTTCTCTCTCCCCCTTCACTCTCTCTCTCTCTCTCTCTCTCTCTCTCTCTCTCTCTCTCTCTCTCTCTCTCTCTCTCTCTCTCTCTCTCATGCACTAATTTTGAAAGAAGAGAATTACAGCCTAAGGGCAGTCTTCCAAAAAAAATTCAAATATAGAATTTGACCAAAACTCTTTTGGCCATGACATAACCCAATTGCCTGAACCACTGTAACTCTGCCCCACAAAGAAAAAAAGTTGTGGGCTGATAAAATTGATCAGCCGAGTAATGGCAGCCTGAGAGATGGTTGTATTACGTCGAGATACCCTAACATTCTAGAAGATCAAATGATCAGAATCTTGCCCCCATCCAAAAGGGCTAAAGGACCGCCCACTCCCTCTCAGCCAGTCTGTAGAAGTGTCGTCCATTTGTTTCCCCAGCAACTGACCATGGGCCACTGGAGCGGCGGCCGGCCGGTGTCCCCTTGTGTAACCACTGTAACGATTACAGAGCCTGAGGTGCCCCTTACTTTTCTCGTATTTGTTTTTTCATCCCAACTCGTTGCAGACAGTCAGCTGGAGCCACCACATATACTATACTTCAATTTTTTTTCTTTTCTTACATAGCTCTGCTTCTAACAGCCTAATCAAGTTTTTAATCGCTGTTTACTAACAGAATACCTCCCCATTCCTCGGACCAGCTTTTAACAATGGATATCAACACACAGACTAAAAAAATCTTTTGACATGAAAATTCCAAAGAGTTGATAGAAAAAAAAACAAAACGAAATTAGGAGGATTTCCTCTGAACGCACTATATAAAAAATTGTTTAAAAAGCTGATATCCCATCATGTGTGGAGCCAAACAGGGATCCCAAGCCTTGGAGAATGTCCGTTGTTGCATCCTCTTGTTCAGACTAAACTCCAATACTGACATGGTGTAAAGTTGAGGGAGCAGTGATTAAAACAGATGCCTCATTTTGGATACAGATTTCCCAAAATTCTATCAGATTGTGTGAGAGAATATCAGCAGATGAAAGGAGACTGTTAGGACTAGGGTCCATCTAACCATTCTGTATTATTGGGGATAATTAAATGGTCCATGATCCAACCAATCTACAAATCTACGGACTTAAGTCGAATGAATTAATCGGCTTTGATTCTAATCATCTGGAACCACGAGTTAACTTAATTTTGCAAATATTGACTAAACAGAAGGGGTCTTTCTGGCATGTTTTTTTTTGTTTTTGTTTTAATAGAAAAACTTAAAATAATATTGGCAGGAATTCAATCTGAAACATTGACACTTTTTCTGAAAGACTCATCACTAACATTTTGACCTTTAAAATATTCTAAGGTGCCAGTCAGAAAATTTTTTTTGGAGTAACAAAAATGCACAGAAGAATAGCAGTGCTTGTGGGAGCATGCGGGTGAGCAGTGAAGAGGAGATGATAGAAAAGAAGATACATGTCCAAATTAAAAAAAAAAAAAAAAGCAACAATAGAAGTAAGACATCACTGACAACAAAAACTACGATAATAACACCATCCCCACCGAGTGTGATAATACGGCCTTCCTCACCAACTACATCTCCAAAAAATGACAAAGTAGACAAAAATCAAAAGAAAGAAAACAATTTTGTCAAAGAAGAATCCCAGAATGAAGGGGGAAAATGCTATTTACTGCTCTGAGCTAACAAATCTTCCTCCTCAGTATCTATTGTAGTATTCCCAGGAAGCTTATTGCATGAAGCTTAAATAGATCCAGTTGATTGTATTACACACTCTTTGCTCTACTTTTGCTTACCTGCATGGCCCAACTACTAATAACACCTCTCTCTCTCTCTCTCTCTCTCTCTCTCTCTCTCTCTCTCTCTCTCTCTCTCTCTCTCTCTCTCTCTCTCTCTCTCTCTCTCTCTCTCTCTCTCTCTCTCTCTCTCTCTCTCTCTCTCTCTCCGTCTTCTTGCTCCCTATCAGTCGAAGTCTTTGTGCGTCTCTCTTATAGCCCCTCTCTGTGTCTCTGTCTATCTATCTGCCAGCCTCAAACCACTCTCTTTATAACAGCTGTCTACCCATCCTCTGTCCATTGTCTGTGTAAATTCTCTTTACCTTGTAGCAATATTCGCCATTAGCTCTAATCAAGTTTTTTTCTTTCTTTTTTTTTTTTTTTTAAGTTTTCATTGTGGGTAATCCTGGATTCTTTTTCTGATTTTTCCTGATTGGGCGATTCCTCTGTGCCAGTCTTTCCACTAGCTGCAGTTGTCCACCCCTGCTTTCTTTCACATGATGATTACCAGTTTTACTTTTCGACTATTGAGAAAGAAATTGAAACATCAGAGACAAGAAATCATTACTGTCAGTTTTATCATATTTCGCTTGTCATTTCTTAAATCTCTCCATAAATATACATTTTTTTTAAATAGGTAGCCGAGTAAAAGATGTATTCAACATAAAATGAGAGTGTTAGCGATGCAAGGTATATGTCCTTATTTTGCTTAGCCAGAAACAAAATTGTGTTCCAAATTGGATTAAAAATTCAATGCCATAGCATTTTAGGTGGTTATGAAGATGTCATCGATTGGACCAGATTCCTAACTGTGAACATTAATATCTTTAGAGGCTGACTTGATGCGGACCTCCTTATTGATTGTTTTTTTGTTGTTGTGTTTTTGAAACTAGTTATCTTATGTTTTTATGCCTCTAATGACTGCTTTTCCCATGATATTGTTGTTACGAATTATTTCACATCACCAAGTTGTCAATACACCTCTCAGCTTTATTTCTTGGTGTATAGTTTTCAGATTCTCTCTCTCTCTCTCTCTCTCTCTCTCTCTCTCTCTCTCTCTCTCTCTCTCTCTCTCTCTCTCTCTCTCTCTCTCTATCCCTCCCCTACTTTTTTTTAGTTTATCAAAGCTTTCTTGAAGACATATTGTTGTAATTAATGAAACACACCTCTCAATGTGAGGTCTTAGATTCTGTGTTCCATCAAGATATTTTTTTTAACAATTTTTTTAATCATCAAATAGTCCATTACTTGCTATTATTAGCATCATATACACTTCTCGTTAATTGCAATTCTTTTGGTAATCCGCTTTCCATAGATTCACCTCTGTCCTCTCAAGGAGAAATTCTTTTTAACACATACTTGGAAGAAAAATATGATTCCCTGCGTACACTGTTCCTATTGAGATCAAATATCACTTGCTTCAACACTCAAGTTTTCTAATACTTGCCTGCGACCTAAACACTTTTACCACATTTCTGTAGAGGAACTAATACTGGCCATGGTTCTTGCAGCATGTGGGAAGCTTTTTTGTTTTTTCAAACCATCAGGGCTTTACTTTTCATTGTTATTACTACTTATTGCTTGATATATTCCCTCAGTTTATAATATTTAGTCCTTCAAGATAGGCTTTCTTACTGGGTGAATACATAAATTGCATAGGGTGTATTTTAAATTTTCAAATAAATTTTTACTTCTTCATGAGCTTGTGGCAAACATTGCAAAAATGTCAATATAGTTTTACCTGGCACATTTTGTTTTTCTTGTAATGATTTTTTTTCTTTTCTTTCTTTCTTTTTTTTTTTTTTTTTTGTTGAAATTGGTACTTATCTCTTTCAATGTGACGCTCATAAAATTCAAATTGTTTCAAAATGTGCTTAAGGGAAGGATGGATATTTTTTTTACACGCTGTCCTTGTTTATGTTTATCATCCTCATTCTGTATAGAAACTCTCTTTTTCTTTTGTAATATGCGTAGAGTGAGGTTTAAAGGCCTTTCACTGATGTACCATTTCTAACGGGTTTTCTTCCCTATTTCCTCAGGCAAACGATCCGGGACCTTTTGCAGACATTAAAATGTTGGAGAATCGGCCAGCCCACATGGCCATTGTTCTGAACTATCTTATCTCCAACAGTGAGCCTGCTCCTGTGGTAAGTGGGTGTGTGTGTGTGTGGAGAGGAGAGAGAGAAAGACAGAGGGAGGGAGAGAGGCTGGCTTTGGATGAATCAGCCTAGAAAGAAAGAGAATGATGAAGATGGGATAATGGGAAAAAAATGAAAAGGGTAAAGAGAGAGAGAATGAAAGAGAGAAAAGGTATGAGTTAGATAGAGAGGAGAGGATAGAGGTTGCGTAACACATGACGAGTATAGTATTAGATATGATAGATACCATTCAGTCAAAGTGTATATAATTTGGAAGTCTTTGATAATTTTGTTTCTTTTTCTTTCTTTCTCTTTTTTGACTGTATCAGCAATATTTTGATAATCATTATCATAATCATCTTAGTTATTAAAATCACAATCCTCATAATCATCATTATCTCCATGAAGACTATTGCTGGTGCTTAATTTGTTGCTGCTACTGCTACTACTCCTACTTCTATTGCTGCTGCTGCTGCTACTGTGGCTTCAATAATTATTCCTATCATTGTTAATGGTAATAAGATTAAGACATTTGCTTTCGTCTGTTGCATTCAGCTCTTAATTTCCTCCGCAGCTGTTCCACATCATCTCAGACTCCTACAACCGTATCTCGGCAAGCACAAAAGAACTTAGGAAGTGGGCGTACGAGATCTACTCGACGTTCGTTGCTCGTATGGCTGTAAGTGGTTTGCTCCGATCAGATGAGGTTATAGTTAAGACGCCTGTAGTTAAATATTCACAATTAGAAGTCCATCAAGAAAAATTCTTATGATAATGATAGTCATATATGGCTGGTCAACCAGAAAATTTAAAAACTTTATCTCAAAGTCCAGTATACAGATAGTTAGTCCTTACAGATAAATTTATCAAATCCTGCTTAAGTCAGCTCTGATAGCAGAATGTTTGTTTCGTCGGTTTGCCCGCATCTTTAGTTTGCTCTACGTGTTCTGATTGTCTCCGCTACCAGCCGCTGAGTATAGGTGTGGAAGACAGCATCATCAATCAGATAGACAACATCCTCACCACTAGTGCCAACAGAACAGACAACGAGAGCACGCTACGTAACATGTTTCTGCCCGCCCGCCAGTTTGTGCAGCAGGAGATAGCGGAGCTGCTGGCAGACTTTCGCAACAAGAGGGATCTAGGTGGGTTTTCTTTGTCCTGTCCGTCTGTCTGTCTGTTTGTCTGTCTGTCTGCCTGTCAGTTTGTACAGCAAAAGATAAGGAAGCTGTTGGCAGACTTTCGCAACAAGAGGGTTATCTTTGTCTCTGTTTGTCTGTCTCTCTCTCTGTCCCTGTGTCTGTCTGTCTGTCTGTCTGTCAGTCAGTCAATCTGTCTGTCTGTCAGTCAGTCAGTCTGTCTGACTCTCTCTTTCTCTCTCTCTCTCACTCTCAGACTCCTACATTATCTCCCCTCCCCTCTGTTTTAAGCATTCAAAGCTCATAGGTAAATTCAAAGTGTGAAAGAATCAGTTACTTAGTCTTTCTCTCCAACTGGACCCACTAAAAGAAAAGAACTCAAAGCTGTGGTGGAGTTTGAGGCACTGTATATAAACTGTTCAACACAATACTATAAACTGCAAATCCCATTTTCTTTACTTACCTTCATCCGTTTTTGCCAAACAAAATGCTCCACCTTGATGAGGATCACTTACATAGAAGCGTTGCTGCTTTGGATTATCTAGTCTTATCTAAATCGGTAATAGCGTCAACCGCTCAATTGATCAACAAGCCAAGCAATTAAAGAATCAATCAATCAAAATCTAATTACTCATCCAAGTAACCAGTCAATCAATGATTTATTTATCAATCGGTCATCATTTTTTTATATTTTCCCTCAGGCATGGCCAATTTCTATGGTTTTCAAAAACTTCATGACAACATGGACCGAGTGACAGAGATCAAGGTGGCGGAAGACTTGCTCATCCCAAGACTGGAAGCTGTCAGGTAAAATTTGTGTGGCACATATGGGGCTGCTTCAACTTTCTTAAGCTCTCTCAATCAGAACAGATGCGTCTCAGCTCTGTACTAGAGACTGTCAGGGTTAACTAAACACTGAGACAGCTACTGTACTCCCATCTGTCTCGCACTCAAGGGAGATGTGTGTGCGTGGCACATATCTGACAGCTTCAATCTGCTACAGCTCTCTCAGCTCTGTTGTAGAGGCTGTCAGGGTTAACTAAACACTGAGACAGCTACTCTACTCCCATCCGTCTCGCACTCAAGGGAGATAATGAGAAAAGAAAATTGTTGTTTATCCCAATTCCAGACGCTGTCTTGAGAGTTGAGCACAAACCATTCAATAGTGAGATGAAGCTTCCTCTTTTTAGTCATCAACAATTTTTTTTTCCTATCTAAAAATAGGAAATTCATTCTGATCGAGATAGAGCTTCGATTTAGCATTTTAACCTGACATGTCCTTCTGAACTTTTTGGTGTATAGAAAGTTTGTTGATAGAAAATTAGAAAAGACTAGGTTTAAAAGAAATAGCAAAATAATCCCTCTTCTCCTCAAATTTTGACCATTCATTATTTTCAAATCTTGCCCAGAAAATAAAACTAAGCTGCCTTTCTTTGCTCTGCAGTGAAGACAACAACCGCAATGCTCCGGACCGTGATCAGGCAATAGGATGGGCCCTGGCAACGTTCCTGCGGTCAGTGGGGGGCTCAAAGTCTGCCCACAGTGCCACGTTGGACCGCATCCAGACCTTCATGATGAAGGACAAGCGGAGAATCAACTTCCCCGGTTCGAAATCTAACAGGGCCAAGGTAGATAACTCTAACTCTCTCTCTCTCTCTCTCTCTCTCTCTCTCTCTCTCTCTCTCTCTCTCTCTCACTTTATCATTGATATTATTATTATTATTATTATTATTATTATTATTATTATTGTTGTTCACTTTGATCTCAAAGCAGATGTAGTAAAGTTTTCAGCATATTCAAGAATAAAGAAAACAATTGGTGATTAAATAAACAGAACAGATTTCTTAGCTGCGCATGTTAAAATGTACTACTACTACTACTACTACTACTACTACTACTACTACTACTATTATACTGCTGCTACTGCAACTCCTGCTGCTGCTACAACTACTACTTACCCTCAGAAACTTGATCTGGACAGCAATGACATCTTAAAAAAACCATTCTATGTTTTTGTCCACTACAGAGTATAAAGGGACACCAATTCACCCTGACGCACTGCTACGTGACGACCTTCTGTAGCATCAGTAACAAGCTGGTGTGGGGCGTCGGCTACCAGGCCTATCAGTGTCAGAGTAAGTACCAGCTCCCAGATGCTTGGATGGGCTTCTCTCCCTTTATCTGTCGTGGGCTTAAGCTGCCTGACACTGCTTTGACAAGAACTCAGTGTGATGAGGTTCAGTGGGAGTGGGATGGTCATGTAACATTCACGGCAGATCTTCACCGTGCAGTGGTGCTCGTCTGTCTCTGGTTTCTTGTTGCAGTATTTATGGACAGAAATGATGTTGGAAATAATTCGGGAAACAACCTGGAAACACAGACATGGCTGAGATAGAACTTACCTTATGCTATGAAATACACTCGATTTTCCTTGAATTGTACCCGAAGAAATCTTTACCATAGGGGAGATTCACACCAGCTACCATGTTATTTCATTCATTTCAGGATACAGAATCTAAACATTAAAACAAAAAAGCATATTTTCATTGCAACTTTTACTGTCCACAAGTGCATGCTAAACATTCTAGATGAAAAAATATTTATTTCTCGCCCCAATTTCAATGGGCAGAAAAGTTTCACGGGTTGAAACAAATTTAACAATTTAACAGTGCATACATTCCATCATGCCGCCTTATTGCTTCTGATGATTTCGTTCCTTCTGTGGAAATTTTCTCCTTTCTTTCTCATTTTCTCTTTAGTGATTTGGAAAGGATATTGTAAACCTCTACCAACCTTGTTAGAATTCGTTTTCCGTGACTTTGCTTTCCCCACAAGCCATCATAGTTTGACCTTTGACATTGAGCTTGTTTAACCTTGTTGCACAGTCTGCGAGATGACCGTCCTCAAGCAGTACATTGATGATGTCACGGAGACGTGTGTCGGGAAGCAGAGGAGAAGGGTGTCCAAGCTCATGCCTGTGATACCGACCAACCGCAGGACCAGCTCAAACACCAACCCTAACCAGTCAGGTATTTGATGGCAGAGGCTCGTACAGGGTCATAATATGATGAGTGATCTTTCGAAAACTAGATACTTGCTTTTACAAGCGAGGAATTTTGTGAGGAAATACTTTGGTACCATGCATTATTCTCCCAGTGGGATAAATCCACTTTTTTTAATATACACTAGTTGATTTTTGAACTATGTCCTGAACTATGAAAAGTTGATAAGATGATTCTTTCTCTCTGTGGGAGATATAAATATGGTTGATAAGGTTGTTTTGTTTGAAATTTCTTGAAAAATCAAGATTGCTTGGCAAAGCAACTCTTGTTATATATGTATGGCAATCCTGTTAGTTCTGTCATGGGAAAGATACAATGCTGCTTAATTTATATTATGTTCTTGCCTATTTAGTTGTACAAAACAGATTGGGTATAGTTTTGGTACAATCATTTATTGTGTAAGATATACTGCTTAGCTGATCTCAAGCTCTGAGCCCATTTGCGAGGCTATTTCTTGTTCTCAGAAACAAACAGAACCATGAAGATGAATTTATGAATACTTACAAAACTGAAGAGAATAATCCAGTATTCTTTCTCATCCCTCCCTATCTCTCTCTCTCTCTGTCTCTCTCCATCTGTCTGTCTGTCTGTCTCTCTCTCTCTCTGAATTTGCATGTGTTGTGTTGACTCGGAGCAGCTTTGGCCCAGACGGGAGGTGCTAAGCTCGTTGGAGACTCAACAGACAATGTGGGGATGACCACCCAGCCCTACCCCAGGGGAGACGAGGATGCAGATCTAGGTGAGACTTAAAGCTGTAGCGGCACAAACCGTGAGGCTCAAAGTTTAGTAGTCCATAGTTTGATATTTCATAACAGTTGGGTTTTATGACATGGTTCAAAGTATAAGTAAGCCTGTTCTGAACATTTAACATTCATTAAAATAAGCATAAGACTACTTCATTGAAATATACAAATAAGCAAATAAAAGAAAAAATGATCAAAAAGATCAGTGCTCATGTCTCCACAAAGTTCAACCCATCTGCATATTTTTAATGAATCTAAGAACACTCATTCACTTTCATTTGGTTAGATCATCATGATCATCATTATCATCACCATATCCCATATCCCTCTCTACTTTTTTCTCTTTGAGTACGAAATCCTATTTTCAAGAATTGGTGATTGTGATGTCTTTTGCGCTGTTCGTTTCTCTCATCCACTCTCTCACACACTCTACTCTTCCTTCTCCACTGTTCCCCGCCTCCCCACAAAGTCTCCCCCCACATGAAGCACTGACTCTAATGAATCAACACATTCTGCCTATTCCTTTACTGGTTAACATGAAGAAAGAAACACATATCCACATAGCAAATTGTTCTGATTATTTTGTAGTTGGCCAAAATCTATCAAATACTAAACCATTCAATTGAAAATTAAAAGTGTTGCCTTGCATTGGGCTAGTTTTCATGCTTAAGTCTAGGGAACTTTCTATTATTACGCTCTAGTATATATATATATATATATATTGCTTGATATTCTTAACTTCAGGGAATATTATTTTGTCTTTTTGGAAAAAAAAAGAAACTCTAATTCCTCCTTTTCCCCCGTATTTGTGATTAAAATTTTAATTTTTCACCAAGCAAATGTTAGACATGCTTTAGCTTTTTCGCTACAAGACATCATATCAAATGCATTAACCTCTATCTGTAACTGCTTCTGTAAATCATTCTTCCAAAGAGAATCAGTCTTCCAAAACTTATTTTTATTCTTTCATTTTATCATTTTTGTTTCATACCTTATTCATGTGTCAAGTTTTACCTCATCAGTTAAATTGTGTAGTGCTTTCAGTTGTGTGTAGCATCCAAGTGACTCCGTTCAATTCAGAGACAGACTGCTAGACAACTGAAAGCTATCCTGTAACAGTTGGACATTTTAAAACCACAGGCGAAAAATTGAGCAGTAAAGACCACCTCTAAAACATTAGGTTATGGAAAAATACACCTTTGTAGAACTATACCAAGAAAAGAAAGAAAAAGAAAAGTGTTTCATTTAGAGCTATTTAATCAAAACCACCTATACCATGAAAATCAACCAGCGGATATCACTGTGTGAAAAGCTGCCTCCACTAAATCTAATTTGAAAATTGACACAGATTTTAAACTTAAAAATTACCTGGTCTACATAGATACAATACGCCTCTCTCACTGATTTGCTTCTTTTTTAAAGCAGTACACTGTCTATGTAGTACATAGAGCTATAGATCTTATGTTCAATATTCATATCTGTGTTGTGCTTGGTATTCCCTTCATTCATTTATTTTTTTTTTAATTTTTGTCTTCTCAAGTTGTTGAGTACTTCAGCATCTTTAATGCATGTTGAAAAGTGACTTTTATACCTGCACTTTATACATTCACACCAAGGCTCTATGGTCTAGCTCGACAGCTCTCCTTCATTTTGTTCAGATAAGCCCCTCTGTAAGCTCAGACCTAGCAATGGTTTAATGCATCCATACATGTTAATGATTGCCCCCATCTCTTCAACATTTATTTCACTCCAAGCTCAAATTAATATCCATGAGATGTGAATCCTAACATGACAAACTTTTGTTCAATTGAATTGAAAGACAAATTCTGAACTCCTTAGTATTTCACTGTCTATCCAACTTTATAAAAAATAAATTATAGGGAATATTTTAAGCATCAATTGTCCGGTCCACAAAACCCTTCCTATTTTAACATCTAGAAAGAAATTTATGAGTAGGTCATGTACACTAGACTTATGTAGACAAGAAAAAGCCAGACGTAGGAAGCAATAGACTTCATGTTACAGTCATTTTTTTTAATACTTAAAAATGCAAAATCACGAGTCATAGATTTGCTTGATTTAATATGTGTTAAAGCAATTGAAAGGCCCAAAATACTCTATATTTGATGTACTGGAAAAAAAAACCCAACCAACTGATAAAGTCAAAATTCTGTCGAAGTATAGTAATGGCAAAAGATGTTTTCGCAGTAGCTAGTGATATAGGAGGCCTAAGCATTTGAATTTAACAGAACTCCACAATTCGCAACTAAGATAGCCGTATTGAGTAAATGGTAAGCCTGCATTTGGTGTTCTAGCACCCAGTCAAAAAAGTGGATTTTCAGAAACTTTAAATTAACTTTGGATCTCTGAAACTTCTAAGTTCTTTTCCTTTTCTCCCACTCTTGAAATATTAACAGCAAACAACAAAACTAAGCTAAAAAAAACCCAACAAAATGTAAGGACTGCATTGTCTCTAAATACCTAAACTTTTGGTATCTAACTAGGCCCAGAAGGTATAACTATAATCAATGTGTATGATTGTGTTCAGTTCTTTGTACTTTACTGCTTGAATTAGTTCTACAGCTCTCTCATTTATAACGCCCGATACTTACAGATTTTTTTTCATCTGGCCTAACCCCATGCCCTCTTTCTTTTACTTCACTTCATTCTTTTTTTCCCCGCCTTTCATTTCTTTCTTTCTTTTTTTTTTTTAATTAATCACTTTTCTTAATTATCCTTTTTTTTTTCTATTTTTTTTTCTCACGTGTGCATTTGCCTTGGTGCCCCTGCCATACGTTGCCCTGCTCCTACCAACCGACCTGCTGTGGCTCCCTCCTGCACCGCACCCTATACATCCTGCCACCGCTTTCTTTTGTTCTGCTAATTAATGTGTGTGCTGGTCTTTGTTGTATTATCTTTTGAAACCATGTAACATATTTTACATGAATTTTCCCTTACATATTTAACCTTTTCTAAAAAAAAAAAAAAACAAACTGAACATATATCCAATTCGATATTTTCCTTGCGCTCTTCTTTTTGACTTTGTCTATGAAAATTCTGAAACTAAAATAAAAATTTTAAAAAATAATAAAACCGTTTTTTACTTACCCCATTCACTATTTTCTGTACTTATCTCCTCCTGTTTTATCAATATAACCAATCTCCCCTCTTCCCTCTTGTGTTATCTCTATCTGTGCTAATCACTCGAATTTGTAAATATACCATAATGTGGTTTTTGTTTATGTCCGTACCGTGTGTGAATATAAAAATTACCTCACTTTTCTTTTCAAAACCTTATTTCCAACTGGTTCCATTGTGCGATTTTGTCACAATTTTTGGAACAAACAAATAAAACCCTACAAATGTCCACTACTATTCAATTTTTTGTCTTCCACTTTGCCCTGTGATGACATACATGGTCCTCACAATGGTGACATTAAATGTTGTACACCATGCACTTCATCATCATTTCATTTGCTCGACACTCGCAACATGGATCTAACAAAACAAAACAAAAACTTTTCCACTGAATGTCTTTTTCTCTGTGGCTCTGTTTCTTGGAATATGTGTTTTTGTGCTTTCTCTCTCCCTCTCAATCTCACTCTCTCTCTCTCTCTCTCTCTTTGTCTTTTTGTCTTGCTCTCTCTCTCTCTCTCTCTCTCTTCTTCCCTCCCTGCCGCTTGCTTCCTGTCCATCTTCCACTTCCCACTCCCCCTTGCCTTTGTGCACCCACCTGTCCCCCCCCTCCCTCCCATATCACTCGGCTGAGCAGCATCCACCCTCTACCTTATAGCGGGGCTCCCCTCTGGCCACTCGGTCAAGTCCATCATCCACCGGTACCAGGGGCTGACCAGTCCGACGGGCCCCGGGCCGGGACTAGAGGTGCCAGGAGGTCAGGGGAAAGAGTCTGGTTCGGTGCTACCTGGACAAGGGCCTGGCACACAAGACAGGTGGGTGGTGGCCACACACACATAGATAGACAGATATTCCTCGGCTATTCAACCTTAGAGGTTCATAGTTATTTAAACAAGATAAAAAGGCCTCAATGAAAAAAAAAAGATGAAGATGAAAAATTATGTCTTTATTTTTGTTGTTGTTGAAGAAAGCAAAATAATTGTCCTTTGTCCATATGAAATTTTCACTTCATTATTCTGCGTAGGAATAATAGAGTCATAAGTCCAAAGTCTGACTTAGACTCAAGCCTATACTGGGCTGCAATATAAGGAATTGATATTCTTTATGCAGAGTTTTTGAATTGCAGATGGGGAAGTCCTTTTTACAGGTCTAGAGGCTAGTCATAAAGTTTTAACTCTGAGGAAAACATTTGAAATAATTTTGTTCCCTAGCCTCAGCTAGATGTGTTGATGAGCTTAGCTTTTCTGTAACAGATCAGTGTCTGAGCCAGGGCTTGACTCGTTGTGAAATGCTAACCAGGGTTTTTAGGTTTTTCATTTGTTTCCGACTATAACCACTGAGGAGATTGTCTCTCTTCTCTTCCTTGCAGGAAAGGTGCAGATCTCAACCGCTCAGGAAGTCTCAACAATAAAGGAGAGGTGGGTCTTCATGAATGATAGTAAAACTCATTTATTTTGTACAGTGACCGTCTCTGCACTCACTCTGTTCACCCTGTCTCTATGAATGATAGTGAAACTCGTTTATTTTGTACAGTGACCATCTCTGCACTCACTCTGTTCACCCTGTCTCTATGAATGATAGTGAAACTCGTTTATTTTGTACAGTGACCATCTCTGCACTCACTCTGTTCACCCTGTCTCTATGAATGATAGTGAAACTCGTTTATTTTGTACAGTGACCGTCTCTGCGCACACTCTTCACCCTGTCTCTATGAATGATAGTGAAACTCGTTTATTTTGTACAGTGACCATCTCTGCACTCACTCTGTTCACCCTGTCTCTGTGAATGATAGTGAAACTCATTTATTTTGTACAGTGACCGTCTCTGCACTCACTCTGTTCACCCTGTCTCTATGAATGATAGTGAAACTCATTTATTTTGTACAGTGACCGTCTCTGCACTCACTCTGTTCACCCTGTCTCTATGAATGATAGTGAAACTCATTTATTTTGTACAGTGACCGTCTCTGCACTCACTCTGTTCACAACATTGGACTTGAGAAAATCCTAAAGTCAGGATCACTCTATAATACATTAAAAGAAATAATATTAAAAATATTCCCTTTAATCATAACCTTCAAATCACATTGAAAAGTATCGAATTCCAAAAAGAGAGAAACCCAAGTTTTAGCTCTTTGTGAAATAAACAAAAGTGCCAGTTAATCATTTTTTTTCCCATTTGAGTAATGGGCCTTGAAAAATCTATTCTTAGTGCACGTATGAAGTGCCAGATTCTTTGGTGAAGTTAAATGAAAAATTTTTGTAGTCTTTCCTCATTTAGTTTAGGTCTATTCCCAATAAAGTACTTGTTTTATTTTCTTTGGTTCACACAAAATTTTTTACTCTCTCATTCGACAGAGAGGCGACAGACCAGCAAGGCGAGCCAAGAGGTAAGAGTCTAGAGAATTGCTGTAAACCTGATGTCCTTCCTGTTAACCACTAGCATAGAAAACAGAAGGGATTTTATTGACTTTACTGTTGTGGGAAAAAAGAACAGCTGTATCAAAGTAAAAGAAAAGTCGATACCGCTCATCTTGTAAGACATGTTCAACCTGAGATTGATTCTGGAGTAATATGTGTCTCTACATTTAGTCACATGAAGCATGATTCAAATACAATTTTAGCCAGCCTATGTGTAATATTGCAATGACACCTAATTTTGGCTTTTTAAGCTGAATTTCCTTGGATTGACTGTAGAATGTATTTCTTGGTACATATTAGTGAAACAAGCTGTTTCTTGCTTAAGTTTTATAGCTTGTATCATTTCTTATTTCTCTTCCTTACTTCCCTGAACCAGCGATGTGGATGTCGACTCAGATATGTTCAAAGCAATCAACCAGTCAGGGAGCTCTTCAGCATCAAGTCTTTCCAATCGGTAAATCAGTCACATTTAATATTTGTCGGTAATTTAATCATATTTCATATTTGTAAGTAATTAAGTCCCGTTTGATCTTTGTTAGATTTCAGCTTAATAGGTCGATATGTATCAAGGTGAATTCTTAGTTTAGACAGATTAGTCATGGCACTGGATTTCTCCTATAGCCAGATTTTTACCAGAGAAGTGAAGGTATTCTCATCAAAGTCAATAAGAAAACATAACTGTGTACTTACATTGACTTTAATTGATGGATGAGAGTATTTTAATGGCAGGAAAGAAAAATTCAATCTCACCATTTTCTTCTTCTTTTGTTTTTCATTTACTTTGGGTGTTTGCAACTTTCTTCGGTTTTCTTTAAACTTTTGATAAGAAGTGAGGGATGTAGATAAGTAACCATCACTCACTTTAACACTGACTGTTTGTGTACACAGGAGTGTGGAGAGCCCCAGTCAGAGTGTCGAGGGGGTCAATAGCAATCAGGACGTGATGCGGGCTCTGCACGAGGCCGACTCGGATCTGGAGGTGGAACCAGAGCTACCATCACTCCAGTCTGTCCTCGGGGATGACGTTCTCCGCAAGCTCAAGCCCAAGGAGAAGAAACGCCAGGAGGTTATCAACGGTATGTTGGTGTTGTCGATGATGTGTTGGTGCTGCCACTGCTTTTTTAACTCCCTAGAGGAGAGTCGGAATGATGCTCTATTTCTCACCAGCTCTCCTTCTAAGATAAATGAATGTAAAGAGTCCTTATGTGTCAACGCATTCCCTAGATCCTGTATGGACATCTCACATTTATATATCACAACTAAAATTACCAACTTGTGTTCAATACTGTGGCCCTAGCCACACCTGGACAGACATACAACAGAATGTTTCAAGTGTAGTTGTTATAGTTTTCTATGTGTGCCAGACCCACTGCTTCATTTCTCTCCCCTGTGCTGTGTGCTCCACCAGAACTGTTCTACACAGAGCGCAACCATTTGAGGAACCTGAAGGTCCTTGACCTCCTCTTCAACCGTCCCATGCAGCAAGAACGAGGGGTGAAGGTCATGGCCGAGCTGGCCCTCGCTCTTTTCCCCAACATGGAGGAGATGATAGCCCTTCATGGTCAGCGATGGGGAGAGGGAAAGATAAACGGGGTGTGGGTGGTTGGGAATAAATGGACTGGAGACGGGAAGATTAAATCAAGCCTGAAAACATCTGAATCATTAGGGAAGATCTTGGACTTAAGCCCCATGTAGCACTTCCAGCCAGAGGTTCATTTTAAGTTTGAGAAAAGTTAAAAGAAATGCCTGCAAATTTTAAACTGTTATTTATTCTTGTGACTACAAAGAAATGGATTAAAAAAGAAGAAATGGTATAAATTGTTGCTATGAGACTTTATGTGACTTTGGCTGCTAAATATCAAAGGATTTTTTTTTGGTCTATGAACAGCTTTTGCAAGCTTTTTAGACATTACTCATTGATTTTTGCTACTGATTTAGGTGGTGTTGTAAAAGAAATAATGCACATGAACTTACAGTCAGGAACACTAGTGAAGGTGAATTTGTTTGAAAAGCTATGAATTACATCACATTTATGAAGTGTTGAATATATGCATTTAGAAAAGTGTTTTTTTGTTTTTTTGTATTTTTTGTAGTTTCTGTTCTACGCCCCTTGCCTTTATTGATACAATGTGTTTTCACATCTGTGTAGAAACCCTGGTGAAAGACATTAAAGTCCGCAGCAAAACAACTCCTGTCAAGGAAGTGGGAGATCTCTTGTTGAAAAGGGTAAATAAGCTCGCCTTTCTTTCTCCTTACCTGCTCAAACACTCAGGAAGGATAAATATTGTTTCCTTAGTATTTAAATTTTTTTATTATGTTATCAATAACTGTAATAATTTGTAATACCTTCAGGTAGATATGCCGCCTAAATAATCTTGTTTGTCTTGCCAGTAGAATGTTGTATACTTTATGACAAAAAATGCTCTTAGGTCATACTAGCATGACTCTCCCAAATGTTCTAGGAGTTTTATCCTTCAATGTTAATAAGAGGAAAGGAAGAAGTTAATACTCATCTAGTTATTATTGTAGAAGTATTTGTTTCTTCAAAGTTTGTTTTCTTTGAACATCTACCATTTCATTTTTTTTTTTTTTTTAGCTGTTTTCTGATTCAGATCCATTTTGTTGTAAGAACTAAAGATATTTTTTTCACATAAACCAAATATATTTCTCATGATGACCGTTATATGCTTGTCTTGTAGTTTGACGGAGAAGCAGGCGAGAAGTTTCGTAAAGGCTGTGCTGAGTACTGCAGGAATCAGGCGTTTGCGCTAGAAGCCCTGAAGAAACACACAAGGAAGGAGCCTAAACTGGCCCAGTTTCTCAATGTGAGTGGCAAGAAGCAGTTGTGCATTTATAATCGGTTCACCATAGTTAACATTGTATCTTTTGAAAGAAATCCTATCACTTTCAGATTTGTTCAAACAAAGATTCGATGTAATGTTAAATTAATTATTGTTCATTTAAAGTTATTATTTGTTTATTGCTTTATGGTTGCATTTTTCTTGAAAACTTATTCTTTAGTTTCTTTTACTAATATTGAAATTATACTTAAATCTCCTTTGTTTTGTATAATATTTTTAGTTACAAGTAGAATTAATGTAACTTTGAAACTGTTGCTGTTATGACAGGATGCGGAGTCAAACCCAATGTGCCGTCGTCTCCAGCTCAAGGACTTAGTGCCATCACAGATGCAGCGTCTCACCAAATACCCTCTGCTCATCGACAATTTGATGAAGCACACACAGTGTAAGTTTCTAGCCTGTGTTAGCAGGTCATAGTCACATCAATACTTATATGATAAAGTTTTATCAGTAAAAGTCTATAGCCTGGTTTATCCGGTGAGTCACATCAATGCCTTCATGATGAAACTTTCTCAGTTCAAGTCTCTAGCCTGTGGTAGCAGGTCACAATGGCAGCCACTTTAAAACTCTTGAGAGAACAAATCAACAAAAAGTTCTTCGTAACTATATAGAACTTATGGTATAACTGTCTTGCTGTCAACAAAGGTTTAAGTGGTTTTGTACCTGTGAGGCTGTTTGTTTGATGCTAACATCCTGCCTGGGTTTGCTTTTCTGCTACAGCTCACAGTGACGAGTACAAACACTTGGAGCAGGCCCAGGAGAAGTGCAAACACATCCTGGCATATGTGAACCAGGCAGTGAAGGAGTGCGAGAACTATCATAAGTTACGGGACATACAGCGTAAACTCGACACAAAATCTATAGAGGCCAACACGGAGGACATGGTAGAAATCAAGGTATCTGTCCATCCTAGCTCTCTCTGTCTCTTTTTGTCTTCCCCTCCCACACTCTCTGTCTCTCTCTCTCTCTCCAAAGAGAGAACTGTATCAAGTCCTGTTTTTGTTTGGGTTTTTTGTAAATAGTGCACAAAAATTTTGATAATCAAGTTTCTCTTTCACATTTCAGATTTGATTATTAGTAAAATTTTCATTATAATTGTAAATTCAACATGTATTTCTAATGATAAGATATTCTGGTAAAACCTCACCTATCTCAGAGTCCCAACTAGCTGATGTCGAGATCTTCTATCCTCAGTTGAATGTGTGATTTCAAAACCTCCCACCAAACCAGTATTTGTTGGAACTTATCTGTTAAGCAGAATACTTGACATCCGTATTAAAAAAGATTCATGTGTAATTCAGCAATGTATTTAAACCCTTCAACACTTTAGTATCTCCCTCTGTGATGTAGCTGAGAGAGTTATTGTGAAGACTAACTCGTACTATTGTTTATTCCTCTCCACACAGAACCTGGATCTGTCACAACACAAGCTCATCTTTGACGGGCCGCTGACGTGGAAGTTGCGAGGCCACCGCACTGTCGACCTTCACCTTCTACTCTTTGACGACATGCTGGTGCTGCTTCAAAAACAGGACGACAAGTGAGAAACTCGCACAAAACTGTGGTTGTTGGGAAGGCTCGTGTATGGATGCTCTTTCAAACTTCCTACGCCTTGTGTTTAAAGTCTCTCAAATAACTTGTAAGAAGCCACGACTTGAGAATTTTTCAGCCTATTATCAGATGAAGGGTGACATCTATCCTAGTTGTTTGACCGGCATATTGAATATTCTATTTCGTTTTGAAGAATTTTATGTCCATGTGGGCTGTGGTATTTGAAGCGGAGGTTAGGGGAGGTCAGAAGCGTCATTCCTCATTGATCTTGTGAGACTGTAAGGACGTGTTTCCAGAGCCATTAACCTCAGAGAGGTATGCTTAAATAACGTATGGTCAAACATTTTTAGACATATATTTCAGAGGTGTTTACCAAAAATGTTTATAAGCTGCCGAAATAGATGATAACTCACAATTATCAATGTTGATGGAAACAATCATTTAATCAATCAATCAACCTGGTCACCAGGTATGTGCTCAAGTTTCAGAGCACCAACGCCCAGATAACACGAGACGAACACAAGTATTCCCACGGCCCAGTCCTACGCCTCAAGAATGTTCTGGCAAGAAATCTTGCCACAGGTGAGTCGCACCAGGAGTTCAGAGATTTATTAAAAAAAAATAAAAATAAATAAATTCTATGTTTTGCTTTGTTTGTTAGAAGTTTTTAAACCTGAATCTTGATATTTTATTTTTCTATATGATCATTGATTGTTTTACTATTTAACTTCTACTCTGTTTAGAGCCAAGAGGATTTTTCTTGAGAAGTGGTGAAGTACCATAATCCTTTCATAGGATTAAGATTTATTATTCATTGTGTCTCTTAGCAGGCACCAAATGTTGGGTATCTTGTAATCATGCGCTGTGTAGTTTGCTACTTATTTTGAAGTAACTGTTTTAACTCTCATCTCTCAGACAAGAAGTCATTCTTCGTTGTGAACATGACGGACGTTGGCGCCCAGATGTACGAGTTCACAGCGGCTACTTCAGAGCTGAGAATCAAGTGGGTGTGATGATACGGTTACCATGTAGAGCTTGAAAAATATTGTGACACCAACTACAACAAATAAGAGGCTTGGGAAAAAAAAAATCTTTTAACAAAGATTTAACAAATGCTGCCCCTCCAAGAGGATCCCATGTGATGACTGCTGCTGATTGAAGAAGTCAATTTTCAACATAATTTTCTCCTACTTCATGTTAAAGATGAAGATTTTATCCTCTTGTGCCTTTAATTAAATAAAGCACTCTCCTTTTTTAACAAGACTGAATTCAATGTCAACCCCTAATTTGAGAGATAAATTCCTTTATCCAAGAGCTGCTGCTGATCTTTATAATTTTATGTTGATCATGTTAACTAGTGTGTAATGACACGCTTTTGTCATTCTTGGAAAAAGGATTGCCAAGAGTAGAGAAGAGGAAAACGAGATGGAAATCTAATATTAAAAATTCGATTCAATGTCATTGTATAATCATCAGTCAAGTGATTGCGACTCATTTTTCTCTGCCTAGATGGTGTAAACTGATCAATGATAAAGTTGACGAGGCAAAACGTCAGGGAAGTGGCGGGCTCGGTGGAGGTCCGGGCGGACCAGCCATGCGATCTCAGTCTCTGAATCAGGCGCCGAAACCAGAGAAGATAGAGCTGGAGAGAAGCAAGACGACGAGGATATCACGCAAGTAGGTGTCTCTCTCTCTGTCTGTCTGTCTCTCTCTCTCTCTCTCTCTCTCTCTCTCTCTCTCTCTCTCTCTCTCTCTCTCTCTCTCTCTCTCTCTCTCTCTCTCTCTCTCTCTCCTCTCCCTCTCTCTCCCCTCTCTATCTCTCTCTCTCTCTCTCTCTCTCTCTCTCTCTCTCTCTCTCTCTCTCTCTCTCTCTCTCTCTCTCTCTCTCTCTCTCTCTCTCTCTCTCTCTCTGTATCTATCTATCTATCTACTATCACCTTTTTCATGTGATATAAATGATTCCCTTACTAAACCCAGTGCAATGGAGTTTGTCAAGTGCAAGCCATTAACTTTATTTTGTTTATGATGGGAAGCACTAGAAATGCATGTATCACCTGTCTTTGTTACAGCAGCTTATTGAAATCATAAAGTTATCTTGAGTCTAATCTGCAAAGTGAAGCTGTAGACGATCAGTTAAATCAGTGCATTTTATTGCAAATGCTTTAATGGCTCAGCCCAAACTTTAATTATCAGAGTAGGAGTCATGAAATCTCTCTCCAACATCTTCGCTCTCTTGCCTCTCCAGGAACCGCAGTGTAAGGAACCCTAACGCAGGTTCTCCCAGTGACTCCCCGCCACTGACGCCTCCCCCAAAGGTCATAGAGGACCAGGTGGACGGTCTGCGTCGGACCATAGGAAGCGTAGGGGACGCAGATGATAAGAACGATGTCGGTGGAGTTACCGAGCTGATCCAGCCGGAAGAGGTCCGGATTGACTCGGCAGTGGTGGTGGAGGCGCAGGCAGTGTGCTCCCCGCTGGGTGAGTACCCACCACAACTCAAGTCCTATGCTTGCTTTCATGTACTCGAGGCAATGTATGTTTTACCTCTCCTCTGACAACAGGTGTTTGCCATTAGTCTAGGACTAGCAACAGAGGAGGTATGTGACAGATCTGGTCAAGTCTGCTCCCTCATTCTTGTAGCAAAGTCCATATCTTTCTCGTAGATAATGAGATAAAGCGGAAAGACTTTATTTTTTTGTACATTTTTTTTACCAGTGTGAAAACAATCTTTCTTCTATATTTCTACTGAAAAACAAATGCTTTTTTTCCCTTCTTCCCATTTATTTCCACTAAATCTTTAGTGTAGTGGTTTCTCTTCAAAACCTGTCTGTTTCCTTAATGATTTTCTTTTCACCTAGTGCCTATGATAAAAACAGTACAGATATTTATCCAGTGTGAGGGGAATGTAGAGACAGAAAGGCCAAAATGGCATATTTTAGTCAGGTTGGGAAGCAACGAAAGCCAGTTTTTTTTTGTTTTGTTAGAACATTTTAGACTCAACAATGAGAAATACTTCATTACGATGAACTTATTGACTAAGGCTTCAAATGGAAGGCTTGATCAAAAGCTTTTTATTTATTTATTTTTTTTTTTTGGTTTATTTAGGCCCTGGCTTTACTTATGCTTGAGATGTATATCATATTAACAGTTTTGATTTCTGGCTGCCAATATTATTTTTTTTAATTTAATATTTTTTTTTTCTGAAATAATCATGTATTGGTCAGCAGGTGTGCACAACTAATTAAACGAGCCTTGCAAAAATCTGCCAGCTTAGGGACGAAAAATCTAAATCTAATCAATTGATTGTTGTATCTGTGGAGATGTTTGTCGAATACTAAAAATGTTGATGATGTTGATGAAGATGATGATGATGATGATGATGATGCCTTTAGACAAACCAGCCCTGTTCTTTTTTGCACTACTACTGCAGTATTCAGACTCTTCATTTTCCCAACATCTTGTTTTTCCTCTTCCTTTCAGTCTTTTCATTTTTTTTTTTGTTGTTAAATTATAGTCAAGCAAATTTTGTGTTCGAGAATAAAAAAATTAAGAAGTATAATTGTACTCAGAACAAATTTTCAAAGTGGCAAATTTTGGTTTTCTTTTTCTTTTTAATTTCATTTTGCCTTTTCTATATTTGTTCTTTTTTTTTTTTCTTTTTCCTCGGACTCTTTTGTTTGTCTGTATGATTTTTTTTTTGTTGATTAATTTTTTTTTTGTTGGTAGAAGTTTGATTAATTCACTGAAGTTTTAGAATTTTTTTTCTTTTAACAGCAGAGCAAAATGCACCAAATCACTTTGTTCAAACTTTTTTTTAACTATAGATTTTTCTTTTTCTTTTTTTTTCTCCTTCTCTCTGTCCATTTATCAATGTATTATTTTGATTATTAGAAATTATAATTTGTATTTTATTTTTGTTTCTTCAGTCAGATTTTATTTCATTTACCTCCCCTCTTGAGTTCCTTCTTGCATTCATTCATATCAATTCACCAAGAAAATTTGATTCTTTCCGCTTCAGAACTGTCTCAGTGACGCAGTTACTCCCCCTTTCTCTCTCTTTCTCTCCTCGTGGGTCTGACCTTCCTTTTCCCTTTCTCTGCTTTAGCTTTGAGTTTTCAGCTCTGCCTGTTTTTAGTCTAAAGAATGAAAAAACTTTCCAAACAGATGAGACTACACACTACACAGTTTAGGCTGTGATTTTCAGAAATATCAATTCAAGTCAACTTTTTGAGTAGACTGCATGTGCTGGTTGAAAAAAAAAAAATTTGAACCAGTCAATCCATCAATCATTCATTCAATCAACTGATCAATGTCAATGAAAGATCAATTTTCGTCAATTAGATACGCAGATTGATATGAAAACCATATTCCTGTTTTGTTTTTGTTTTTTTTCAATCCCAAACCTTTATTTGGATGATCCTAGCCCCTCGGTCGTTTCCTCTAGAATGTCATGCAATGTGTGAATAAACCAACTATAACAATACTTGTCATGTGAAGGCAATGACTATAATATTAATAATGATAATCATAATAATAATAATCATAATAATTGTATATGTTCTTGGAGCAGCTAGCTGTGCATTCCATGCATTATTTGTGGACTGTGTTGCTTTAGTTATCTCGTTTGTGTGTGTCTCTGTGGGTGTATTTTTTTTTTTATAATGATAATACTGTGTCTTACTAGTTATCATAATAACATAGAAGGCTAACTTCTCTTAGAGTTAGCTGTAAAAAAGTCCAAACTTTACCCAGTTTTGGTTCTGTTTTTTTTTTTTTTTTAAATGGTGATTATTAAAATCCCAGTCATTGTTACCTTCATATCATCATTATAATGATTCTTGTCGCCGTTGCTGTTGTGGTTGTTAATGATTCTGGCTGCCTAGGGATAGCTGGTCGACATCAGGCAGCTATGAGGTAGACCTCCATGCCTCTCTTTGTTTCATTTTTCTCCCAATGTTAAGACCAGACGAGAATAGCTATTCTCCACACACAGCCTATTCAGCTAACCATAACGCTAACCAGACTTGCACCAGCAGGCCAGCATGCTGCGGGACGGCGTGCTCCACTCAAGGTTTCTTGCCCCCCCCTTCCCACCACCACACACGTGCTTTAATTTGACACTGCACTTGTTACCTGAAAGACGAGGGCTCTACATTCACGCAGCAACCTTCCTCCTTTCACTGGGTACCAGGCTTTGATGGGGAGTCACTAGGGCTTGTGACAAGTTTGGGATTGATTTTCTCATAAAGAAGAATTCATACTTTGTTGCAGGCTTGGCTTAACAAGAAAGTGCTCTCTGCTTATTTTTTTATGGGAGGAGGTGGGGGGTGGGGTGGGGGTTCAATTCTTTCTCTGGATTGCTCTGGTCCCATGGTTCTCAAGTCGACCGAACCCAATACTCAGTAAAAAAAAGATGTTATTATATAGATCTTAACAAAGTGTAATGTTAAAACTGGTCGCAAGTCAGAATCACAGAATCCTTGTCTATTGACCATCACCCAGTTTGGTTAGTTTTTGTCATAGTACTCTTAATAGAGAAACATTCAATTAATTTGATAAGAAAATAACAGCCAAAAATAATTAAAAAAAAAAGACTAAAAAGCTGAGCTTAATGTTAATATGAGTATAATTGTAAGTTCTGAGCATCAGCAGAGCATAGAACAAACGTAGCAGAGGGATAAAGTCCACCGTGATCCAGTGCAGTCTTGAACCAGTAAGAGACCCCAGAGCAGCTTCAGTGGTTCTCATTAGCCAAGATAGAATGCAGAGAAAATAAGTAATCCATTCCTTCCCTCCCTCCCTCTCTCTCTCTCTCTCTCTCTCTCTCTCTCTCTCTCTCTCTCTCTCTCTCTCTCTCTCTCTCTCTCTCTCTCTCTCTCTCTCTCTCTCTCTCTCTCTCGATATTTATTATATTTGCTTTCAATAACCCGCTTTTTTACTCCACCAAATCTCTTCTCTTCTTGAAGCTCATTTTTCCTTCTTTGTGTACTATTTCTTCCTTCCTTCTTTCCATCCATTGATTCGTTCATTTCCTGCTCCCTGCTCCTATCACAGAGAAATTGTGTTGTTTCCAACTGACACCAGTCCGTCCCCCACTGTAGAGGCAGCCTCATATTGCTAGTATGACTCACTACCCCCCATCCTTCATTTCGTATATGTGAGGTGGCCTGACATTTTTAGCCTCAACGACTAGTTTAGACCAGTTGCCATTTCCATATTTTGTGAAAGCCAAATCAATTCCCAGCATGAAACAGTTTAAATTTTTAAAATATCATCTTGATATTTGGCTGAGATATGGCTCAAGACTTAACCCAGGTTGGGGAGATGAGAAACTGGGAAAAACGCGTTTAAGGTTAGGAAAAATCTTCAAGCAGAGTTGCTGGTATCTTCACGAAAACACACACCAAAAAAATAAAAAAAAAATCTAATTGTTTTAAAGTTGCTTTTGAGCTTAGAAACTATGAGAAGCTAAAAAGTGGGCAACCTTAAAAAATCTTTTTTTTTTATGTTTGAAGTCTTGTAGCTCAAGACAGTATATTCCGACATGAGCCTAAAAATCACAGGCCACCACAAATATTTATCTCAGTGGTTTTTTTTGTTTGTTTGTTTGTTTTTTTACTTGGATAATATATATATATATATATATATATATATATATATATATATATATATATATATATATATATATATATTTATATTTTTTTTTTATAATAGGTTTTGTAGTTTATTTCTTAGTTTTTGTAATTGTTTTTGTTGATGTCATACAAGTTTCCACCCGAAATTTTTTTCAGATTCTGAGATATTTTTTTTTGTGGTAGACTCATGAAATGTGGTACCTTTCAACCTATTTGTGTGTGTGTGTGTTTAGAATTCTTGTATTTTCAGCGAGGCACTAGATTGCAGTGGACCTGAACTCTCCTCGAGTGTGTCTGTACTAAGTCCTGTGAATTTGTCTAGATTTATGTGGTAGATAATACTTTCTGTGTGACTGCTTTGTGAAGGTGCCGCTGTTATTCATGTCAACATGTGCAGCCCACACAAAACCGATGGCGTTGGGTCTTTGTGTAGTTACCCCTTCCGTTCTTTATATTCTTTCACCCCTCCTCCCCACCTGGCTTTTCCTAATTGGTTCAACACTACAACCACCCAGAGTTGCTGCGACAAAACTCAGAACGCATAGCGTCTGCGCTGCAAGACCAAGACCGCCTCGTTACGGAAGTGCTAAGAATGTCAGTGGGACAAACTCTCGATACACCTCAGGTTGGTTGGAGTCCTGGAGAGGTTACTCCCTCCTTAACATTACATCTATGCGTTGATTGTAAAGACACAAAATGTCCAAATAAAGTAACGCCTAGTTCTCTAATCTCAGTATTGTATGTTACATCCATCAAGTTTTATGAAAGCCTGCACTAGAGTAAGAAGAAGGCTTTCACAAACTGCTTGTTGAGTTTAGAGGAATACAGGTGGGATTTAGCTGCAAAGACAGGATTAGACCCGAACAATTCCAGAAGTAACATTTTCACTTGGGGTTTCTCGGGTGGGACAAATAAAATTTGGTCGAAGTAAGTTTAGATTAGTAGAGAAACATCCAGTTCAGTCTATGGTTTTTGTGGGTTAGAGGAAAATGTTAGAAAGCGTTTAAAGTGGTATTTTAGTTAACACTGGCTGTCCCTCTCCTACCGTTGACCTCTCTCAACTTTACTTGACATTCCGGTCAACTTTCTACCGTTAACAGTACGAGGTACTCAGTGGGGAAGGAGAGAAGAATAGAGTGAGAGAAAGAGGGCAGAGGAAGAGGGTGAGGAGAAAAGGCAGCGATGGCACGAAAGAGGATGCCCCGCAGTTGGAAGAAACTGGCATGCGAGACGAGTCAGAACGGGACGCGGAGGATATTGAGGAGGAAGATGAAGAAGAGGAGGCTGCGGAGGACGAATCACCCGAAGCGCTTGTGGCCAAGGCGTTACGGTTCAACACTCGCCTCCTGCAGCTCATCACGCTGGACTCTCTGGCTCTAGCACAGCAGCACCACCCTCAGCAAGCACCACTAACATCATCATCATCATCATCATCACCCTTGCAGCAGCAGCAGCAACAATTTGCTGTGAGCGAAGAGATCTATCCAAGCTCTTCCTCAAGACGGCTGTGTACGTTTTTTTTTTTTCTCTCTGTCAATTTTTTTGTTTTTATAAAAATCTTCTCTCTTCCCCCGATTTTCACTTCTAGCATTGATATATTTTTTTTTTCTGTTCTTCATTGTATGTGTTTTGTTATACACATTTGATGTGTGGGATTTTTGTTGTTATTGATGTTTGTTGTTCACTTGATCTAGTTAATGTTGTATTCACGGTTTTGATCTCCCTGTGACCTGTGTTTGCACTTTGACCCCTGGTATCTGCCATCATGTTCTGTCAGGACCTCACACCGGTACTCCCTGTCAGTACTGGGTTGTCCTGGTATCTGCCATCATGTTCTGTCAGGACCTCACACCGGTACTCCCTGTCAGTACTGGGTTGTAGTGTGGCATTCACTCGTGTGTGGCTCTAGTGTGGCACTTGTGTGACGCAGCAACATGACGCTAGTTTGATGTTACGTTGCGGGGGCTGGACGTGGCACTTGATGTGACGTCATCACCAGACGATTTGTGGGCTTTGCTAGCTGTGGTTTTTGAAGACACTTCGGTGTGGCTAGTCGTGGCTTTGTGTGGCAATGTTTATTGTTGTGTGGCAAGCTGTGCCACTTGCTTTCTTGGGCAGAGCAAAGCAGTGCATCTGTTCAGCCGCTTCAGTGTTGTTTCTACTTAAGTTATGTTTGGTTTGTATCATGAAATTATTCGCTCTTTGGTGTATGTGAAGTTGTCTTTTGATTATTTTATTTGTACAGACCATCCTGTTTCTTCATGATGAGAGAGAAAAAAAAATTCACAGTTCTTCTACCCCTATTAATTCTTTCATATACAAGACTAGGACAGGTTTCTAGTTTATCATCTGTATCGTATTGTACACAATCTGTTTTCTCTTTCTAATATCGCATGGAGGATTCTGTGCATGCCGCTAGTTTGGAGTTCATTCTATTGTGCTAAATTCATCTTCATTATCTCCTGTCCTTCGATGTCTCTGTCTCTGTCTCTGTCTCTCTCTCTCTCTCTCTCTCTCTCTCTCTCTCTCTCTCTCTCTCTCTCTCTCTCTCTCTCTTTCTCCCTCATCATATCAACTCACTAACCCTCTGACATCTGGTGTTTGGCTCTCGCACTAGTGACCGTACCGCTGTAGAGATGCTTTGCTTGTTGCTCTTCACCTTCAGTACTGGATGGATCAGATGATCTGCCATGTAGAGTAGAGCCTGCCTTGTCTAGCGTAACACAGTAGATCTTGCTAGTCTATACCGTACTGTAGCCAAACTTGTATTGAAATCTTTTAGCGAATGGGCTTTTGGAGGTTTTGCTTGCCTTTTTATACTTCTGTGCTAATTTTCAGTACTACTTCAATGTCAATACTTGCAGCATCCTGTAGATTCTAAAACTTTTAGGCCCCAAGTAATTATTACTAAACTCTTGCTTTGCATGCGCATGGATGCTTTTTGCTATTTTAACTAACTCGCTTGTTTCTTTTTTCTTCTGCCATTTAGAATTTTGCTGGGTTTTTTTCTTCTTACAAGCTTTATTTATGTTGTTTTACTAGAGCACTAGTTTCTAGACTTTGATTAGGCCAGCAGGGAGTAAGGGGGAAAGGCGAGGTTAGTTAAAAAACAAAATTATTTTTTATTTTTGTTCTCTTATGGTAATTGCTAATCTGAGACGGGCTCGTCAGTTACAGCGTTTTTACAGGCCAGTGAGACATGCCCCCCCCCCCCTTTTTCACTTTGGTTGTTGAAATTGTCTGACTAGCAAGACATCTAAGATGAAAGAGGAACAAAACCTGATATGCTATATAGTTTTTTCCTCCTTTTTTTATGCTACGAAATTTTAGGATAGAAAAGTGGGCGTTAGTTTTTGTCCCACTGCTAAGCAAAGCCGAATTTTCGAATTTTAAACTTAATTCAAATCTGGACATGTGCATGAGTTCAACCAGTCTTTTTCACATTTAAATAAAAAATATCTGACAGAACCTTCTCTCGTATTGGTGTAGCAGGATCTTACACTTTCCTATCTCTACTTTATTTTTTAAGGCGAATTAAAAAAAACAACAACATTCCCCCTATCCATCGTGAAACATTTTTTACTCTGTCTTTCTCCTCCCAATGGGGAAAAATCTTCATCTTCATTGTTCGAATTTTAGAAGAAAGAACATGCATTTTTTTATCACTGAATGTCGGTATTTTTTATGTATTTATTTATTTATTATTTGAAAATTAGTTAGAGTAGATCTCTTATTGTAACATTCGCTCATTTAGCACAAAATTGTCCTGAATCACTTTTCAGAGCTGCCAGCCCATATTTCATTTATAAACAGAGAAATAATTTTCAACATGCTAATTCACTGAAATCAGCTTAAAGTATTGAATAAACTTTTTCCATTTCTATATCTTTTTAAGAGAAAAAAGTTCCTAATCCTTCACGTGAATCTGAACATTTTTTCCTTTTTTTTCTGTCCATGTGTACAACTCGTGCAATTATCTCCAACGTATTAAACTTACTGGTGTGTTAGAGCAACTTAGAAGATATGTACTATCACACTCTTTCTTGTTGACATGCGTGATGCAACTCATACAGTGAAATCTCTCGATAAACACCTTGTGATTTGTAGACAAAAATAGGTTACATCAGAGCGTAGGTCTGTGTTGAGAGGGCTCCCACTGAAATTCAAGTCTCATTATAGGGTTGCTCTCTTTTAAGGCGTTCCACAGTAGTTGACAAGCAGCTACCAACCCTATGGTGTATCGCCTTGTGGGCTTCACATCAAACCATCTTGACAACTGCCGAAATGTCTTGTCTATTGCGGCCGCACCAAATTTGCTATCTGTCCGCAAATAATGGCAAATTTCGCCATTTTCAAGAAGTAAAACCAAAATAAGGATATTGATTTCAAACTCTTTTTTTTCCTTTTTATATCTATTTATTCACAACTGGTAGACCTAACTCTGTTTAAGATGACGGTTGGCACTGTTAAATAGATTATTAAGAAATTGGCGGAAATTTTTAACATAGTAGTACGACCTTTGATCCAAGATTAGATCTTTAAACCTTGAAGATTAGACGTTTGATACAAGAGTAAATCTTTAGACCTTTGACACAAGGCTAGACCTTTTAGACCTCTGATCAAAAACAAGTCATTTCGACCTCTGATCAAAGACTGAACCTTTAAACCTTTGATCCAAGGATAGACCGTTAGACTGCTGAACCAAAAGTAGACTTTTAGACCTCTGATCCAAGAGTAGACTTTTGGTCTAAGGATAGACCTTTATACTTCTGATCTAAAAGTAGACTTTTAGACATTTGATCCAAGAGTAGACCTTTAGATCTCTTATCCAAGAATAGACCTTTAGACCCTGATCACAAAAAAAAAAAAAAAAAAAATACCCTTTAGACCTCTGATCCAAGAGTAGACCTCTAGACCTCTGCTGCAAGAGTAGACCGTTAGACCCCTTATCCAAGAGTAGACTTTTAGACCTCTGACCCAAGAGTAAACCTTTAGATCACTTATCCAAGGGTAGACCTTTAGACCCCTGATCCAAAAAAAAAAAAAAACCTTTAGACTTCTGATCCAAGAGTAGACCTTTAGACCTCTGATCCAAGAGTAGACCTTTAGACCCCTGGTCCAAGAGTAGACCTTTAGACCCCTGGTCCAAGAGTAGACCTTTAAACCTGTAATCCAAGAGTAGACCTTTAGATCTCTGCTCCAAGAGTAGACCTTTAGACCCCTGGTCCAAGAGTAGACCTTTAGACCCCTGGTCCAAGAGTAGACCTTTAGACCCCTGATCCAAGAGTAGACTTTTAGACCTCTGATCCAAGAGTAGCCCTTTAGACCCCTGGTCCAAGAGTAGATCTTTAGACCCCTTATTTAAAAAAAAACCCTTTAGACCTCTGATCCAAGAGTAGACCCTTTAGACCTCTGCTCCAAGAGTAGACCTTTAGATCCCTTATCCAAGAGTAGACTTTTAGACCTATGACCCAAGAGGAGACCTTTAGATCTCTTATCCAAGAGTAGACCTTTAGACCCCTGATCCAAAAAAAAAAAAAAACAAAAAAAAAAAAACCAAACCTTGAGACCTCTGATCCAAGAGTAGACCTTTAGACCTCTGATCCAAGGGTAGATCTTTAGACCTCTGACCCAAGAGTAGACCTTTAGACCCCCTGGTCCAAGAGAAGACCTTTAGACCCCTGATCCAAGAGTAGACGTTTAGACCCCCTAATCCAAGAGTAGACCTTTAGACCCCTGCTCCAAGAGTAGATCTTTAGACCCCCTGATCCATGAGTAGACCTTAGACCCCCTGATCCAAGAGTAGACCTTTAGACTCCCTGATCCAAGAGTAGACCTTCAGACCCCATGGTCCAAGAGTAGACCTTTAGACCCCCTGATCCAAAAGTAGACCTTTAAACTCCTGATCCAAGAGTAGACCTTTAGACCTCTGATGCAAGAATAGACCTTTAGACCCCTGATCCAAGAGTAGACCTTTAGACCCCTGATAAAAAAAAAAAAACCTTTAGACCTCTGATCCAAGAGTAGACCTTTAGACCTCTGATCCAATGGTAGATCTTTAGACCTCTGACCCAAGAGTAGACCTTTAGACCTTTAATCCAAGAGTAGACCTTTAAACCTCTGCTCCAAGAGTAGACCTTTAGACCTCTGCTCCAAGAGTAGACCTTTAGACCTCTGATCCAATGGTAGATCTTTAGACCTCTGACCCAAGAGTAGACCTTTAGACCTTTAACCCAAGAGTAGACCTTTAAGCCTCTGCTCCAAGAGTAGACTTTTAGACCCCCTGATCCAAGAGTAGACCTTTAGACCCCCCGTATCCAAGAGTAGACCTTTAGACCCCCTAATCCAAGAGTAGACCTTTAGACCCCCTGATCCAAGAGTAGACCCTTAGACCCCCCTAATCCAAGAGTAGACCTTTAGACCCCTGCTCCAAGAGTAGATCTTTAGACACCCTGGTCCAAGAGTTGACCTTTAGACCCCCTGATCCAAGAGTAGACCTTTAAACTCCTGATCCAAGAGTAGACTTTTAGACCTCTGATCCAAGAGTAGACCTTTAGACCTCTGATCCAAGAGTAGACCTTTAGACCCCTGATCCAAGAGTAGACCTTTAGACCCCTGATCCAAGAGTAGACCTTTAGACCCCTGATCCAAAAAAAAAAACCAAACCAAAAAAAAAAAACAACCTTTAGACCTCTGATCCAAGAGTAGACCTTTAGACCTCTGGTCCAAGGGTAGATCTTTAGACCTCTGACCCAAGAGTAGACCTTTAGACCTTTAATCCAAGAGTAGACCTTTAGACCCCTGATCCAAGAGTAGACCTTTAGACCCCTGATCCAAAAAAAAACAAAACAAACCTTTAGACCTCTGATCCAAGACTAGACCTTTAGACCTCTGATCCAAGAGAAGACCTTTAGACCTCTGACCCAAGAGAAGACCTTACGACCTCTATTGTTTATAATCCGCATGCTGCATGGACGTGTTCTGGTGTTGTTGTAGAACTAGAGTGAGGTGGAGGAGTCATATCCGGGGGTGCGTAAGCTAACATCTTTGACGTGGACCTCTACATATTTGTACCTACCCCTCCCCTTTTCTTTTCTCTTATCCCGTTCATTTTCTGTTGTAAGAAGTGGAACCTTTTTTGAAAGTGAGGTTTAGCATGGCTTCCAACAGGCAGCCGAATGTCCACCAGTGCTGCAGGGTTGGAATATGTCTGGTAACAATCTATTGAGTGACTGGCTGGCGAGGGAAGTGCCGAGCGCGCTGAGTGTGTGGAACACCTATTAAAACAGAAGACATGTCGACGATTTTCCAGGACTGCAAACACAGAACTGTGGACATTCCACCCCTCCTTTTCTCTCTCTGTCTCTCTGTGTCTTTCTCACAGTCTCTCCCACTCTCTCTCTCTGCCTGTCTCTGTCTCCCTCTGTCTGTCTGTCTGTCTGCGTATCTCTCTCTCTCTCTCTCTCTCTCTCTCTCTCTCTCTCTCTCTCTGTCTTTCTCACAGTCTCTCCCACTCTCTCTCTGCCTGTCTCTGTCTCCCTCTGTCTGTCTGTCTGTCTGTCTGTCTCTCTCTCTCTCTCTCTCTCTCTCTCTCTCTCTCTCTCTCTCTCTCTCTCTCTCTCTCTCTCTCTCTCACAGTCTCTCCCACTCTCTCTCTGCCTGTCTCTGTCTCCCTCTGTCTGTCTGTCTCTCTCTCTCAGTCTCTCCCACTCTCTCTCTCTGCCTGTCTCTGTCTCCCTCTGTCTGTCTGTCTGTCTCTCTCAAATCATTCTTGTCTTTCTCAAGATATTGTCTCCAGTCTCCTTCTGAGCCCCCATCCTCCATGCCATATCCATCAATAGAAAAGAAAAAAAAGATGACATAGAGCTATAATTGTTGTTTGTCATTAACAGCATGTGACTGTCTCTATGTTAGAACAATATTGCATGATGTAGTTCTAGGGTATACTCGTGGTTCTTGCTTGGTTCTCTTCGACCCAACTCTGCCCAACGCTGCCAACTTTCTTGAGTTCTGGCTGTTTCCTCTTGTACATGGAACCAAACTCCAATGCTTGTTTCTTTTACCCACCTGTTGCAGTGAGACTCTTGAATGCTTTTCCCCTTTCTTTCTTTATGTCATTTTTTAGCTATTTTTTTTTTTTAAGTGTGTGCCTAGTTCAATATGCTTTTTTTTTTGTATGATCGTAAGGTTAACTGTTTACCCTCAGAAGCATCGGCACCATTTTATTGCTCTATCACTGATGTTAGCTGGCATGACCTGCCTCCCCCCTTGTTTTTGAGGGGGTTAGTTAAAAAAACATTTTTCTTTTTTTTGCTTCACTCTCCAGAATGTCTTTTGTCTATTGGAATTAGTTCTGGAATAAAAAAAGTGCTGACTTTTTTTCTTCTGTGTCTTATGACCAGGCAGTATTGAACAGTCACAGTTTATCAAATTTGCTTTATTATATTTTAATCCGATAGATCTCTCCCCCCTCCCTGTTTGTGTTTTCACTGAAGAATCTCTCATTCTTTCAAAATTCATCAGTTAATTCTGTTTATTACTTCCCCTTGCAATGGTCCTGTGATTTTTGTTGTGGTTCGATGGAGACAGTCAAGCTTGGTAGTTTTGTTTCAGCACCAATTTCTCCTTTTTTAACATTTTGCTTTCACTCCACATCACTTTTTCTTAGTATTGTTATTCTGAGATTTTTTCAATCAACTTTGCTTTGTGTGACTTGCTTTACACACAATATTTTTTTATAACGTGCACATGCAAGTTGACAATGATTTTCAGTGTCTCCTAATTCCACACATTGGCTTCCCTGTAAGAGTGAAGCTGCTATCTTGGTTAGCCTGAAACTGGAGATAGTTTTGTTTTTCATTTGTCATGCCTATTGACCCAAGTATATATGGCAAGGGTAAAAGAAGATTTTAATTTTTAAAGCAGTGATTGAAAGCTAGAAAAGAGGAGATTTCAGATTTCAACTACATTCATGTATTACATAAGCCTATAGTCAGGGCAGTTTTGATTGCCATCTTGCTATGTTGATGTATCACTTGCTAGGTACTAGGGTTCAGAAATCTATCTGGTATCATCAGGTCTACATGAGGCAGACACCAAACCCACGGTAATGGAGATTTTGTAGGGAGTTAAGGAGAATGAGAGAGTTGTTACAGATGAGGTTTACCAGAGAAATAATCTCCTGCAGGCGTACCCAGGTCAGAGCTGACAAGTGCTGTCTGTCATGTCAGTGTTTGAAATACCTGACTTTATTGATACCCTACATAGTCTCCCGTCTGCTCGGGCCACATTTCATGATAGTCGATAGTTTTTTAAAATTTTGTGCCTTCAGTGGCATTGTATTTATTGCTGCTCAGGTTATATTTCTGAAAACCCATATGGTAAACGGTGCTTACTCTATATAAGTGTATGGAAACGTTTTTCTCTTTCTAATATTTTTTTCATATATTTTTTTTCTTGTCTCCCACGGTTTTCAGTGCACTGTTTTCTTTCTCTGATGTTGTGCGACACAGTAAATGTGATAGTCTTTAGTCCATTTTTGTGTGTGTGTGTGTTTTTTTTTTTTGTTTTTTTTTTTTGCACCGCTTCACGTGTATCACTTTTTCCTCCATTTAAAAAAAAAATATTTATTCTTAGATGTGGAACGTTTAGAGAAATGATTGTATAACATAAAGTAATTACAGCCCATTAAAAAAAACCTTTTTACCTTGCTAATGCTCGGTGCATTCTGATTGCATCTTCCTAAAGTTGAATGGAAATAATTAGAATTACTCCCCCCTAACATTTTGTTTGCTGTTGAGAGAAAATATTTACGTACATTGTTAGAGATTACTAGCCTGCTTTGTTCCACTGATCTATATTTTTTATTCAGCATACAACGTTCACAGCAACACGGTTCATAATACTGTTACATTTTTTTAGATTCGATTTTTAAGATTCCCGTTGGCACATCTGCACTGATAGAGTTATGAATGAAAAGTGTAGTTAACTCCCAATATCTTTAAACTAGAAATACATGTAGCCTATCTCTTAGAAATCTGCTTGAGGAGTTTGTAAAAAAAATTGGTTATTTTTGTGAAGACCAACAATTGAAAGAACTTATCATGTTTCGTTGCTCCCCACTGACACCATCATTATCTCCTGCACACTGCAGCCACCCTGAGCCAGGGTTCTGCATCAGACGGGGAGAGCAGAAGCAGCAGCAACAACATGACGAGCAGCGGCACATCAGCAGCGGCAGCAGCACCACCTGTAGCGCCAGCCCCAGGCCAGCCGCTGAGTCCCGGCAGTGGAGCAGCGGCCATGCCGAGGGAGCAGCTGAAGATCATGGCTGCGGAGATGAACACCATACTTACCAAATTGATGGTTGGTTCCCCACACCGCCCCCTCCTCTCTCCCCCTCTCCAGACCATTGAAGTCTGTAATGTAGGGCAAATGAATTACTGAACAAATCTAGTCCTACATACAAGTCGGGTGAAAAGATAACCCTGAGCCTTCTCACTTACGATCAAATGTAGGGAAGAAATGCTGATGCTTGTTTTACAAGTAACTCACAGGCAGGTTTAGGCATGTCTTAAGATAGGTAACATCAGGTAACTTACAGGCTGCTTTAGGCATGTCTTAAGATAGGTAACATCAGGTAACTTACAGGCTGCTTTAGGCATGTCTTAAGATAGGTAACATCAGGTAACTTACAGGCAGCTGTAGGAATGTCATAAGATAGGCAACATCAGGTAACTTACAGGCAGCTGTAGGAATGTCATAAGATAGGCAACATCGGAAGTTTTGAACTGTGAATATAAAGGAAGAGAACAGACCTGTCTTTTAGCTTTTGTATGCCAGGTTTGTTATGACCCACTCACAGTGAAACTAAGGATGGTCAGTAATCTATTTATAGAACTACTAGTTTTTCTAAACATTGTTTTGGATTGGATTAATTTAAGAAAGATTTTACCACAAGGCCTAACTATGTATCTCTCTGTGTGTGTGTGTGTGTATATACGCAGGGTGCCATGAACGTGGGTGCAGAGGAGAGACATCGGTTACGGCAAGAGCTCGCCGAAGCTCAGGAGAGATTGAGTGCCCTGAAAGAACTGCAGCGGCAGATGACAGAGGCAGGGGTCGTTCCCCCTGACAGGATTCCATTAGAAAGTTAGTGATCTCTCTCTCTCTCTCTCTCTCTCTCTCTCTCTCTCTCTCTCTCTCTCTCTCTCTCTCAATAATACTGCTGATTGAAACTGTCAACATTCCACGAGTAATTTTTTTTTTCCTCCATCACACATTGTCAAATTTTCATCCAATTCTAGTTGTATTTTGTTTTATTTCCAACATGATTCAATACTATCGTAACTGATCAACACAGTTTTTAAAAGATGCCTGTTAAAAAGACAAAATTTTTTTCTTCACTCTTCACTTTGTGATAGAGGCTGATAATTTTTTTTGTTTTTTTTTTAATCCACTCGATCACACAGCACCCACCAATGCGAACTATTAATCAAATTGCCTTGCAGAAGTTGCGTTTACTTGGCAACCAAATCCCATTGTTAAACCCAGAATAAAAAAAGGACTTTATATCAAGTATCCTTCAATGCATGGAATCTTTCATAGCAATCTTTAACATTTTCTCAGTGGTGATAATCTGTGTTATTTTAGTCTGCAGTAACACATTGTTTGATATTGTTCAACTTTTCCTCATCTTTTGAGGTGCTCTCAGTAAAATGAATGCATGATCAGATGTTTTTTTTGTGTGGTAAACCATTATTGGAGCTGTTGAAGTTGTCTTGGAGACTCCATGGTGTTCCTTGGTCAAGTGCGTTTGTTGACTCGTTTCTCTCATGTCGTTGTGACAGGTTCCTCACTGGAGGATGAAGATGCTGACATTCCACGCGCTTTGGTCATGAGCACAGCCGACCCGTCAACGACCACACAATTGAATGCAGGTGCAGCTCCCGGCAACAGCAGTAAGGAGTTGGAGGAGCTGCAGCCAACATCAGAGACAGCATTGAAGTCTAGCACATCTTCCTCTCCCCCTGCCTCACCCATGCCATCATTAGAAGCTTCTATAGAACCTGTGGCAGCAGCAGTAACAGCAGTACCGCCGCCGCCGCCGCTAGGTTCTAATCCTGAACAACAAGAGCAGCAGCAAGACACACAGGAAGTGGATGGCGGACTGGTGCATCATGGTATACAGGAGACCACCCAGCTGGAGGAGAGTGTTGAGGCCCTTGCCCCCACCTCAACCCCAACCAATGTCGTTGGTGCAGTAGAGGTGTCCATGAAAGAAGATGAAGACGATGAGGATGACGACGACAACAATGAAGTTTCTGTGAAGGACCTCCCCCTTCCAGACGTGAACCTCCCTGTAGGGACGGTGGAGGAGGAGGAGGAGGAGCAGGGGGTGGTTGCAGGTTCCCGACCCTCATCCAGCCTTCTAGATGTTGTAGACTTGGACGATAGTGATAGTGAGACGGAGGGAGGATCTTCCACGGTGGGTGGGGGGAGTCTCCTTGCTTCCACGATAGAAGATCCTGCTGGGGAAGAAGAGGGGGAGGAGGAATATGTCGACGCTGAGGACGAGGATGCCCTGCTACGCAAGATAACTGCTTCATCATTACTGTCTTCCTCGCTGCTATCATCAGCGCTCGCGTCTCCTTCTGACGTGGACACGGAGATCATCACTGTGGCTGGCGAGGAGGGAAACAACAACAAAGACGATGTCGGTAGCAGCAACGTGGATAATTCAGCAGGTGACACCGATCAGCACGGCTCGTCGAGTGTAGACAGGGACACAACTTCACCCATCGAGATCTAGGGGGTCCAGCTGTAAGCTCAGACAGCATGTCTGTAGAATAAAACGGTTCTTATTTGATATAGCTTTCCCTCTAAGCCCATCCATCTTGCAGCAGCTCTGATCACTGCTGTGTGCTGTGTGCAGTGGTCACTGTTTTCACGTCTGTCCCAGGAAACTCAGACCTGGTAATGGAGAGATGCCCTGCTTTTCCTAATGGATGGGAAACATGTAAGAAATCTTCAGTGGTTTCTGAATGAAATGATGCTTTACTCTAGGAAAGGAAAACTGAAATTCTCCCAATTAGGGAATGCTGAATTACTTCCAAGAAAGTAATCCTGCAGTTACATCTAATCCAGAAATAGAGAATTAGCCTTATTGCTTAGTTGAACTAAATATTGCGAAAGGCAAGATGTTGAGGAAGAAAACAAAGGATTGCCCAGCACAACCTGGTTATTTGTTGTAGATTCCAAAGGCTTGGAGAAAAAATGGTTACTGACGGAGATATTTGGAGAAAGGCTGGCTGGCGTTGTTTGCATTTACTGATCTTTTTGCTAAGAAAATGTACGGTAGGGGGAAATAAATTGTGCTAAGTAGTAAAAGGAAGGGTGTGGGTGTGTATGTGAAGCAAGTCATCAGATATATATGGACTTCGTAAGATATGTAGGAATGTTTTTCAGGTTGTTTCATGGCTACCTTTATCTTTCTCTCTCTAGTGCAGTAGGAATCCAGATATGTATATTGATTTGAGAGATGATTTTTAATTTCTTCAGTATCAGTTTATACTTTTTGTGAATCAATTTTGTCTTTCTAGCAAGGGTGGAATACTCTGAAAGGCTCAGCACATTTACAATTCCTGCAGAGTTGTATGTATAAGCTATATACATGAATAAAATAAAAAACACGTCGTTATTGCCATTGGTGTAGATTCTGCTGGCAAGGCGACATGTGTGATAATGTAACGTTCATATTTTTTTTAAAGTTTATGCATAATTGTGAACTTTTTCTGTTCTAATTTTTTTTTGTCTGTGAAGACCAGTATGGTTTTTGAAGTAGTCAAGCTGAATATTATATCTATTATTCTTATCATTATGTTGTGATGATTGCATCAATGTTTGTGGGGTTAGAGACGAGATATTCTCACAATTGTGATAATCAATCATTGTACAGAGCGCCCCGATTCATGTTTGTTGGCTGAGTGAGTGAGAGAGAGAGAGAAAAGTGATGATGTATGGTGGATGACTATTTGCTGCATGCTCGTCTTCTACAAGAAATATTGTGTTTATTCTGATTTTGTACTTGACTTGGGTTATGTTATTGATCCACCATTATGATTATTATTTATACATTACACAACAAGGCACCGGTTTTGAGAACCGGTTGTCATCTGTTTGTCCTACTTTCCAAAAATTGTTCTCTTCCTCAAGTATATGACCCAGTTGATTTGTGGAGAAGATGAATGAGCCTGTTTCTGCCAGAAGCTTTCTGCGTAGCTGAATGTTTGAGCAGTGTTAGGCTGACAATAGACAACCTCGTGTTCCCCTGCAATAAGCGGACATGATAGCATAGAGCTCACACATAGAATAATAGAGGCCTGTCCTGGTGTGGAGATTGAAGTTGTTGCAGCCCAGGTCTGCATTGCTCTGTTTCCTCTGGATTCTCCTGCATTCTCTGCTCCTAACGACAGGTGAAAGATGGAGAATTAAGAGAACTGAATTTACCTCTTGACTGCTGAGATAAAACGACTGGCTTTAGGTAAGGGGGGGGGACAAAAAAAAAAGACAGAAAATACTTAAAACGCTCAATAACTCAACGCCTCAGTTTTCATTTGTTCTATGTCCACATGACGTAGTTTTCAGAAAATGGCTTTTAAACTTTTGTTCACCTAATACTCATTATGTTGGACTAAAGAGAACTTAACCCATTCTAAAATTAACAGTGCATATAGATGTTGTTCTTAGGGGATGGAAATTGACGCTGGCTCTAATTTTAGTGAAACTGGATATAGAACAGATGAAAACAGAGGTGTTGAACTGCTGTTAAAGACTTTTGTAAGGGAAGTAATTTAGTTGATTATCATTAATATCAGTACTTGAATGCAATATGTTATTTGTTGTTTTTTTTTGCCTTTGGCCATTTTGAAATCATTCAAAACAGAGATGATAGAGGATAAATTTTGCAGTCAGATGGTTGGTGTTCCAGGTCTATCTACTGAACAGATAGTGCATTGTTGCACAACAGGATCAACTAGCTGACGGCTGCGAGTTGTCACAATAGCCATTCTTTTTTCAGTCGGCAGATCTCATAGGCAGACTGTATGGATACATTTCATTTACTTTTAAAAAAGACTAAGAGTACAAAAATTGCTTTGAGCATTAGGAACTCTGAGAAGTTGAGGGTCACACTCACATTCTGGCCTTGTTGAGTTTTTTTACTTGATAGGAGCAGACAGGAAGCCATGGTCTACATTCCTGGAGGTAACTGATGTTTACTAATAATAATCGAGCAAATGAGAATTTTCTAGGGTTTTTGTTAGTCCACGGTATAAGTGTTGTGACTTGATAATATTTGTAGCTTTTTTATGTTGGAATCCAAGAGAAATATGTTGGTTTTTTTTTGTGTCATTCTACTCTTGGTCTCAAGTATGACATCTTAGATTTGTTGCTCCATCAAGGCTAATGCCCTACAATGTTTCACCTCTACACTCCCGTCTATGCAGATAAAAGCTTGACTGAAATATAAATACATTGAGGCTACAGGATATGGTTGGGCCATTTAAATTTGTGTCCATAGCAACTTGATATTGTTGATGCATATACTGTGCTATATATTGAAGTTTTAGTCAAGTTTTAGAAATAAAGAGAATGTAGATAACTCTAGAGAAGAGTCAATTCATGTATTGGACTCAATGATTTTTTTGTGAGTGCATCATTTTGTGTGGAAACAGCCTGTCTTCATGTGATAAAGTTAATTCTATTTTTTTTTCTCTCTCTCAACTTTTGTTGTTTTGTTCTTGCTATGAGACTATTCTTACCAATGCTGTTTCCACTGGATTCAGCCGGAGGTGCTACCAAAGCTGTTGTTGCTTCTACTGCAAGTGTTAATATTGTACCTATTTAACAACCCTTTTCAATTTGTTTGTGTCAAGTGTTGAAACACATAGAGATTAGGTCCTTTGAATAAACTAGGGAGGCAGAGGTGGGGTATGTTGTGATTTCTAGTTCAGGAGTGATAACTGATATATATATATCTCTTTGTGACTGAATGAAAACATGTGGCACTTGCGAGGCCTCATGTCTTGGTATGATTGTGTTTTAATGTGAAATAATTGAATGAATGAAAATGAACAAATTTAGACAGTTGACGAAGTAATTTGACAATTACACATTCTACTCCTGAATCACAAAGGTACACAACTTCTTGTTCTCTTATGAATCATTCATTAGTGGTAGAAAAAAAATAATGTAAAAGTTAGTGTAATATCACGGGTTTAAAAAAAAAAAGGGAGAAGAGGTGTCTTCCTGCTGATATGACTAACTACCATTAGATGTTCTAGTTTAAAAGTAAAATCATTTTGTTCAGGGAATTTCCTTTTTAATAGAAATTCAATTTTGATTTTTTTAAAGTTTCTAATTGGGGATATTTCGTTCATTCAAAAAAAAAAATTTTCTTTTTTTGAAATGTGAAATAAAATAGTGAAAGTTAGCAGACAGAACGTTCCCCAGCAGTCAGCAGTATATGTTGTGTGGACAGTGATGGCAGGATAACAGAGTGTCGGTAGTGGATGAGGAGTTTGTGTGAATTGTGTACCAAATGCTCCTCAATGAGAACTTGTACTGGTTATAGAGCGATAATGAATGACATGTTGTAAAATTTAATAAACATTGTAATGAAAGTATATGTATATCTTGACAATGAAGAGAGTTTTATGGTGATGATAATGTGTATCTAATGAGAAAAAAAAAGATGTAATTTCGGGTTTCTTCCCCCTGTCCTGAGAGTTATGTGCCCTGTTCTGATTACGGGGTGTATTTGTGTTAGTGTACATACAAGGCTGTGCTGTAATGTGTACAAAATTATCTTATAGTTATAACATTAATGGATCATTCATCGACAGCATCACAGTTATAATAAACGTATTATCCTTCCAGCTAATGTTTTGTGCTGACATTTCTGTATTAAGTCTAGAATTCTCAAGTCTCTTCAAAACTCGAACCTTGATCAGTTATCTTGGGAGAAAGAAATTTAGAATCAGAAAGCACACAAATATTTCTCCATATTTTTTTTTCTTCAAATAATTCTTGTTTTATTGATGTTCCACTTGTCACAATTTCTTGCACTCAGCACTCAGAACAGTTGGAATGAATAGACAATGGCTTTAGTCAAACTGTGGTACATTCTTCACAATAGCAGTTTGCTACTAATACAAGGACATCTGACAGATTCTGATGGTACAATTTAAATAATAATGTAGATATTAATGACGCTGTTAAGGGCAGGGACAAATCTTCACAAAGTGAATATACTTGATTTTACACTTCCCACAGTTGAAAAAAGTCAACTAGGATAGAGATCAGTAATAAACACACACTGCTTAAACTATATCCAATGGCAAAGCTAAAGCTAAAAACAAGGTGTTTCTTTTTCTTTGGGTCACTTTGCAGATTACGGCTACTTTGGTGAGGTAACCTCTCCCCCTCCCCCTTACATTATGATCTGGAATTTAGAGTATATTTCAGCCCCGGACCATGGTAAGACTTTATAACCACTTGAGCCCTAATTGTAAGTAGACATGCCATCCACACAAGTAAAGGCTATGTGCATGTATTGAAGCACCCTTCACAAACTTTTTTATGGCAAAATAAAAATGAGAACTAAAGTTCACATTAAAAACAAGGGCTAAAAAGATATGGCTCATGTCAAGGAGTAAAAAAAACAGTATATTCAGGAAATATCAATGAAACCTTACAAACCCTAAATGTTACCACAATTCTGTCAAATATTTTTTTTTTACTTCTGTACATATATAGGTCTGCTATGCTGGAATGCATTCACGAGAAAGATTTGTCTTTTGTACAAGAGAAGTCTTTTACATCATATAAATAAACTGAACCAAGCTGCGCATTTATCTCCAACCAAAACAAGTTTAACATTTTTTACCCTTCCGAGCCAAGCGCACTCAGGATGATAAGCCAAAGCCAAAAAAGAAAATGAAAGCAAGCATTCTCATTTTGACTGCAGCTAACAGATGGGAAGATTTAACGTTTGTTCGTATATAAAAAGCTGTATTGATAATTGAGATTACTTGTACAGCATTAGACAATTTATATAAAAGATGAGCTGGACTAATTGCTAACAAAAAAGCAGTAAATGATGATTATGGTGTGAACACTATTACTATATCATGGTGGAGTTACACGCACCTGAAAAGATTAATTGGATCAAGAATAAGTAAAACGGTATTTGGAATCTTTACATAAAAAATTAGGTTCATTATGTACACAGGTTATGGTACAATACAGATCCAGGGAGATTGTCATTGAGACGATAAAAACAACAGTTAGGCAAATCCGCAATCAACTAGTCATACACGTCTTATAGGAAGGGAAGAGAATCACAACGCTGAAGGGCAGAAACTCTTTGGCTCGTTACAGTGTGTCGTCTTAAGGAAAATAAAACAGAAGACCAACAAGTCAATAGAATACCGATTCTGTGGAATGTTTTTTGGGAAAATCAAATAAAATTCTTCTGTGCCTGTTATAAAACTACAGTTTCCTATATAGACCCTATGACTTAAAAAGAATCTTAACATGAAAAGATGAACCGAAGTCAAATCTAAATCTCTCGGAACCAATTCTCTTTCCCTCCTATTTTCAAACTTGAAGCAAAAATTCACATGAAGATGATAGCTGCACCATTATGGCACTACATTATTTTAAAAAAAAAATTATACATTCTGATAAATAATTACATGTAGAAAAAAGAAGGAAAGTCGAGATGTGTGTACCGCTATCCTAACGCTAACACGTCGTCGTACAATAAACCATAACGAGCCAGAGAGTCCTGTAGTGAGTGTAAAATACGTTCATAGATATAATTTATATTAATTATCATGGTGTATATGTAATTATATACATATATAGTTATTTACCATATCATTTTGTAAAGAGCTGGAATAGAACAAGTACATGTACAATATATTTATCAAGTGGCTCACTTTTCATGTGTCGTTTACAAAATCAACGCAGCAGTAATAACAAAATATCCATTGGTCAAAACTAAGATGGTAAGAGAAAAAAATGAGGCAGTAAGATAATTCAGTTGTTTGAAATTGTTGCTTCTAGCTCTTAATCTAATCTTGGGGAGGAAATCATGAAAAAGGCAAAAGTTAAAAAAATAAATTCTGAAGGTTAAAAGAAATTATAACTGTTGCATTTCTATGTTAAGAGTTGTTTCTCTCTACAAATTCCTTATTTCTTTTATGAGCTTCTAAGCCCAGGGTTGTCCCGAACGTGTCACAGTTTTTACTTTTGCTCAGTCTAAAAGTTATACTTTCAAAACTGCGCTAAATCAAGGAGATTCAAACTGTCACTCTTTAAATGTCAATAGATATATAATTACTGACTAAATCTATTGAAAAGAAAAATTCTCTGATTCTGCACATTTTTGTCCTTCCAAAGTCTGCGCTCTTTGAATTTTCTTTGCCATCAATAACAGCCTGGAGACTGATTACTTTATAAAAAGTTTTTAACATAACTTTGCAAAGTGGGAAGAAGAAGAATGGATTGCTTACAACTGCAAAAATTTATAAAATATAAGTTAGGGACCTTTGGAAATCCCTTCTAAAGAGCTAGCATATCACCATCAGACACAGAACACCTTCTAAAGAGCTAGCATATCACCATCAGACACAGAACACCTAAAGAGCTAGCATATCACCATCAGACACAGAACACCTTCTAAAGAGCTAGCATATCACCATCAGACACAGAACCGCAGTTAAACTGAGCAAAAATAGATTTCCTCACTTTCACTTATAATAAAAGAGAAAAAAACATGCGTATCAATGTACACATAAATCCTGTACAAAGTATATATCATGGCAAGACAAATTTACAATCAGTCAATAAGGCAAATCTACAGCTTTATTTTTACTGAGCTTGTTTCATTTCGGCTCTTGATAATGTCCAGGAAGAAAAAACAATTGAGAGTCTAAGTTTGCAGTAGTTCAAGTGTAGCTACTGAACAGGACAAGCTATAAACAAATTTGGCATGTCTGCCGCAGTCACAAAGATCCGCGAAAATAACTTTATTGATGACACACTTCAAAGCTATGATTTATTGGGATTATTTACAAATGTATGAGTTGTGAGTCCCCCATTAATAATTTATGGTTATCTACGAATGTGTATGTATGAGCTGATATGTCTGGCACAGGAACATAATGACATACAGTACGGGGCTGCATATTTATAAGCGCAGTTGGACTTTCACAACAGTGGCTCGACCACATATCCACAGTAAATATTTTTTGGAATTTATAGGAATGGTATGTTTGTTAAAACTGTTCAGATTTCAGAACGGCGGCTTAACAAATGCAAATTTATACACAGCCCTTTTCTAAGGTGCCCCTGTCGTGAAAAATCTAGTCAAACCCAGAGAAAGTCCAATAATCCAATATGGATTTACACACAATATATGAATGATAATTCTTGCCAGCTAATAATCTGATTGTCCACAGAGAAACAAAACCCAACCCTGACAGAGATGTGCATTATGTGAACATGTGGCTCATGGCAGTGTAACGGTCCATCCCTTCACCTCCTGTTTCTACATATTAGTCCGACTCTGGCTCACCAGTAAGCTATGAGTAAAAAAAAAAAGTAAGGGACAATTGTGGAAAATACAAATTTATACGTCTTACATAACTGTTTTGAATCACAACATTTCACTGTCCATCGGGTACAGCGGCTCACCATCAACGCCGATCGGAAGAGCCGAGCCTGCCGTAGGCGGATGTATCAGACCATCCACGCTGTCGTCCTCTGAGCCTGTCCCTCCATATGGCTGGCCGTGGCTGCGCTGACTGCGGTACGCCTTGAACTCTTCTCTCAGTCGCTCAAACCTCTGCTCGGCATTGTCAGGACGATCTAAGGTCAAGTTTGATGGTGGCAGCGGCTGTTGTGTATGTTGGTGGTGGTTGGGCGTTGGGTACTTCTGCTGCAAAGGGGCTGGATACATAGAGCCATCTCTAAGTTCAACTGATACTGACAACGGATGTTGGTGTGTAACTTTCTGTGTGCTGTGAGAGTTGGATGGTACATGTGATCCAGGCACAGTTGTTGCCCCTCTACCTCCTCCGGCCAGTCGGGAGTAGCGTCTGAGGTCATCCATGATGTCATTCTCCAGGGCATTTATGGAATCAAACTCGTAGTTCTCGTCAACAGAGGTGTCACGTCTGTGACGAGGTTGACCACTTTGATGCGACAAAGAACGGCCACCCTGGTCACCTCTGAACCGTGAGGTGTTGCCACCTCCAGAGCTTGTATCCAGACTGACATCCCCATCATCTGTGTGCCCAGAGCTTAACGATGTCCCTCCCCTGCCTGCTACTCTCCCTCTAGTTCCGTGCCTGGCAGGGCCACTGGTTTCTCCCACGTAGGACGCGTGTGGTGGCAGGAAGGGATGGCTGTGCTGCAGGGAGCCGGTGCTCTGGGACGTGTTGCGGCTGCCGATACCACTGCTAGAGCTGCTCTGGTAACCAAGCCGGGGCTGAACTTGAGCATCGGAATATCGAAGAGGTATCTGGTGACCTTGCTCCGAAGTCCGATGTTCCCAGTCCGGCTGTACAAGCATAGAGGGCTCTGGTTCAAGTCCAGATTGATGCCTTAGCAAAGACTGTGACAATGAAGGATTATGATGCTGTTGCTGGAAACCATCCTCAGCTGGGTACCATGGTCTAAAGTGTTGACTCGAAATCGAACTATTAGGATCATAACCGCTCTTTGAAGCTCTAACAGGTCTTGGCAAAGAGACATCAGGGTAAGACGCACCTTTGTTGATCCCTCCGTCCTCCCCTTGATCTCCAATGTCTGCTAACCTGTCCCTAAACTGCCTGCTCCCTTCGCTCAGGGCCCTTGGTCGTCTACCAGTTTCCTCTTCTCCATGATGGAGATTTTGTTTCAAGGAACAAATCAGAGGAGGCTGTGGAAGATTTCTGTAAGGGTTAGCTTCCTCATTTTGGTAAGGGTAGCTTCTTCCCAAGGGGAAACCGTCAGAATTCATTAAGCTGTGCCTTTCTCTGTCTAAGCCAGCCATTTTTTGTAAATTAACATACACATTTTTCTCGGCAGGTAAACTAGCCATGACCACTGGCTGGTGTTTGTGTCCACTCTGGAAGCCTTTTGGATCATATGCAGCAAAGTGATCAGGAGAAGGGACGTGAGATATGTGGGAGTGAGTGGTGTGCCCTCTATCGTAGCTGTGAGGATTGTATCTGCTCTGAGGGAATGGATCTGACTGGGCAGTTTGGTCCAGATACTGAGGTCTGGACATCTGGGGGCCGCCCTCTGATTTTGACCTTGGCTGTTGGTCTTGTGGTGACCTTGGGTAGTGAGGCCTCTCCTCTGACCTTGACCTTGTGTGGGGTCCTTCTCGCAGCCTCTGGAGAACTCCCTGAAGACGGTCTCGAGTGTAACCCAGAGGCCGCCCGCTGCTCATTGTGCTTGTGTTACTGTTGTCGCCAGCTGACTGCGGAGTGACCATTGCCAGCGGCTTCATCGTGGTGTTTCCTGGAGACCTGTAGCTCTCTTCGGCTGTTAGCGGCCGCAGCCTGGCTGTGCTAGCACCGCTGATGTTTGACGACCTGCTGAAGCCGTGATGGGAAGGTGATGGACTCTCAAGATTCCGCCCTGCCACCTGGGACGGCTGCTCTGATTCCGGCTCCAGAACTGAGCTGATGTCCTGTAACCCAAATAGGCTTGGCGGCTGAGGGAATCGGTTTGAATCGTCGTTTGGACCAGGTTGCATGAAATCCCCATCGTCAGTTAAGTAGGTCATCTTGTGTCCAGGCTTCAGAGAGCTGTGTCTAGGGAGACCTGGATGATCACGCCTCAAATTATTTGAGTTAGTTGGGGGATTCCAAAATACGTTATCCTCTGTGTCATCATGTAAATCAGATCCCTGACCTCTGTTCTGGTCACTTCTCATCCGTGCGTCATTAAGAGAGTTAGGAAAATTGTGCGATGATCTGGCATGTCTGGAATCAGTCCCAAATGGGCGATAGTTATTGTTTATGTGACCTGATGCAGAGTGTAGTGACGGTTGTGGGAACGGTTGCTGATGGTACTGATTCTGTGATAAACGAGACAACTGGGGCTTGGTAGGATCCTCCGATGAGGTGTGGTGAGGAGGTCCAGACAGCAAAGATGCAGAGTCTAGTGACGGTTGTGGGAACGGTTGCTGACGGTACTGATTCTGTGATAAACGAGAACACTGGGGCTTGGTAGGATCCTCCGATGAGGTGTGGTGAGGAGGTCCAGACAGCAAAGATGAAGACGGCAGGGACATTTGTGGCTGAGGCAATATTTTCTCTTCTCTACTGTCATTGAGCAAGTTATCGTTGTATTGCCTGGATGGAAGTTGGCCGTAGGGTGGGATGTGGGATGAGGAATGTTGAAATTTGCCCTCATATCCACTGGGTACGTTACCTTGTAAAAGGTCACTCTCAGCTGCTCTTCCTCCAGTCATTGGGTAACGGAGAAGAGGAAAGTGGGAGGAGCGTGGTGCAATCTTTTGGTCATCAAACGTGTCTCGATATGATGTGCCGCTGACACTGCCCCCTAAAACAGAAGAACCGTTTTTATCTTTCAGCACCAAACTGTTGTTTTCACCAATAGCTGTGGAATCATGAACTTCATTGGTCAGAGGTCTGGATCCAAAGGAGCCTGCCTGGGATACATCACTGCGGAAACTAGACTCATGTCTGTTAGTGTTACGGTTACCAGCAGGATAGAAATGTTCACCACCACTGTTAGGAGCTGCATGGGTTCCCGGAGGAAGTTCATGTTCATGTTTCTTGTTTTTCTTCTTTTTTTTCTTGCTTCTTCTCTCCTCTGTAAAAGGCACTAAACCTTGTGGTCGATGCTGGTCACCCCAAACATCTTGACCAGTATGAAAGTTTTTATCAGGGGGTTCACGTTTGCGATTCCTGCCACCAGCACCAGCAAAATCGGCAGCAGCATCGCCAGCACCTCGATCATCCTCACTTGTACCATGGCTGACAACAAACTTTGGCCGCTGCTGCTGCTGTTGTTGCGAGTAAAGGTAGAAATGAGGATTATCTCTCTCTAGGTGCTGTTGCTGCTCATGATGATGATGAGGATGACAATGTATTTGCTGATGCTGCAGCTGCTCTAGTTGCTCGCGGTTGTGGATGTCACGTGACTTTGGGGTGAAGAAGATGGAGTCGGTGTTGCTGAGGGATGTCACAATGTCTCCTCCTCCATGATGCTGGGACCAACGGTCCCATTGGGTCGACCGTTCACTGTGGGACCATGGGGACAGAGTGGAGTGGAGTGGAGTTTCCAGGGGAAGTGAGGGGGCCGGGAACAGAAAACATTGTGTTAATAGAAGTGTGAAAAATAAAATATTATATACGCAAAACATTTAACTAAATTAAAACCTTATAAACAGCAACCTGCAACAATTTGATCTTTATTAAAACTTTAACATAGCCAATCTGAAGCTGATTTTTTTCTCTTTTTTAATCATCAGCTCCAGAAAATTTTTCACATGAAGAATTATTTCATACTTTGAAAATACCAAAAAAAATTCTTTTTCAAAAAATTAATATGCAAAAATAGCTCTTTCAGCAGGCTTTTAAAAGATAAGGAGTGAAAATGGTAAGTTTAGTCTTCAGTCATAAATCATTCATGTTCAAATTAAAACCTGAAGAGACAGGCTGTGATGCACCTGGGAGTAAATGAACTTTACATGATGGTTCCGTCCTGGGCTTAATCCTAACGAGAAGCAAAACTAAAAACCAAGTACCAGCTAAAGTTTCATATCTCTCTGAGGAAATTTCTAAATTTATGTTTCTGGAAGAAAACATCCTTCGAACACAGGATCAATTTCCAATCCATAGATAAAACATGGCTACACCTATGGCCAGAATTTTCTCTCTCTCTTTCTCTCTCTCTCTCTCTCTCTCTCTCTCTCTCTCTCTCTCTCTCTCTCTCTCTCTCTCTCTCTCTCTCTCTCTCTCTCTCTCTCTCTCTCTCTCTCTCTCTCTCTCTCTCTCTCCCTCTGTCTCTCTCTCTCTCTCTCTCTCTCTCTCTCTCTCTCTCTCTCTCTCTCTCTCTCTCTCTCTCTCTCTCTCTCTCTCTCTCTCTCTCTCTCTCTCTCTCTCTCTCTCTCTCTCTCTGTCTCTCTCTCTCTCTCTCTCTCTCTCTCTCTCTCTCTCTCTCTCTCTCTCTCTCTCTGTCTCTCACTCTCTCTCTCTCTCTCTCTCTCTCTCTCTCTCTCTCTCTCTCTCTCTCTCTCTCTCTCTCTCTCTCTCTCTCTCTCTCTCTCTCTCTCTCTCTCTCTCTCTCTCTCTCTCTCTCTCTCTCTCTCTCTCTCTCTCTCTCTCTCTCTCTCTCTCTCTCTCTCTCTCTCTCTCTCTCTCTCTCTCTCTCTCTCTCTCTCTCTCTCTCTCTCTCTCTCTCTCTCTCTCTCTCTCTCTCTCTCTCTCTCTCTCTTCCTTTCTCTATCTCTCTCTCTATCTTGGCTACACCTCTCTCTCTCTCTCTCTCTCTCTCTCTCTCTCTCTCTCTCTCTCTCTCTCTCTCTCTCTCTTTCTCTCCACATAGCTTTATTCGGAAGAAGAACTGATAAAATCAAATGTTTGTAGACTGTCACTGACGCATACAACCAAACTAAAGCAAACTCTGAGTGATAGACCAGTCTCACAGTATGAGTAGAAAAGAACAGGACAAAAAGTCTGTCAAAGACAAAGCACAACTAATCTTGTCTAGCTCCAACATTAAATAAAGAAAAAGAATAAATAAATAATTATTTTAAAAAAGCACCTATATCACGACTCAGAACAAAAAAATCTTTGACCTGAAGCAAAAAATAAAAAAATGAAAAAATACACTTAGCTAGTCTAGTGTACAAACCATCTGAGCACGGTTGACAGCACAAAACCGCTAAAAAAATTAACAACAAAAAATATTAAAATCTCTCTGGTACTTTTGTAAGTAACACATACAAAATAAACCAAAAAACGTTTTAAAAAAAAGGTTCTGGAAGAAAGTTAGGCTGCCTAGTCTATACAATTCTCTATTAAGTTTCTTAGAGTGTAAGGTGAGCTGCACTAGTTATCTGGCTCGAGGTAGATGACAACTTCAAGGTCAAAGTCCAGCACTGTTAATTGATTCTATTAGTCGGGGCAGTTCGTCATTAAAAGACAAAATAAAGAGGGATACGAAACTGAACACATCGAGGATGCAACCTTTACATAACATCAAGAGGAGGTCATATACTTTACCTTTTCTATTCCTTCGGAGGCAGAAAAGTGAAGGAAGAAAACGAAAATTATCACAAACAATAATTTGTAACAGGATCTTGTTTTTGCCTTAAAACTTCACTAACTTGACTAATTTTTTTGGGGAAAAGGAAAGGTAAATTGAAAAACTTAACAGAAGGTAAATGTTGGCAATTTAGAAAATAATATCAATACTCAATTACTTACAATTTATCATTATTGATATTAATATTGTTTTATGTAACTTTGTTTATAAGGGCTTTTGGTAATTAATTATTAAAATTTTGAAAGTATAGTCACTAATAAAAATGCAACTCTAAAATAATAAGGAAAGTTAATTCACTGGAATGGAACTGTAAACTTGGACTTACTGATATCTTCCGTTGAGTTCATCTGGCTTCCCATAGGTTACGTCATCTAGGAAAATGTAATCAAAAGGGAGAGAAATTATGATATAAATTATTTTCTTCAAAATTCTGGAAAAAAAAATTGATGAAGAATGCTAAATAAACTCAAGAAATACAAATCTTTCGATAAAAAAATAAGTAAAGCATTCATATATTTCTTTTCATGAGTAGCTGCCAACATTTTACACTTTAAATCAAATTCTGTAAGCAGCCATGACACTCAGTAACCTCTGCTCTTGGCCGCCAAAGAGATCTTAAAGCGTCATTACTGTTCCCAAAAATATAAAAAGAGAAAATAACAGTATATATTGCCTGTTTTGTTCTTTCCTTCCCTTCCTCCATATGGCTGCAGTGATCAAAATTATTTAATCAGAATACAAGTGTCCCTCTAGATGGCTCATTTTTCTCTATGATCAAAGACAGAAATTATACAATCAGAATACAAGTGTCCCTCTAGATGGCTCATTTTTCTCTATGATCAAAGACAGAAATTATATAATCAGAATACAAACTGTCATTCTAGATAGCTCATTTTTCTCTAAACCATAAAAATTAGATATAAGCTTATCTGTTTAAAGACAAGTGCCAATATAAATGTGGACAATAAAATCTTAAAGATTAAATCCAAGACTTTTGGACACAACTGTTTTATTCACATTATAACAGCAAAACAGAATATACAGCCCTACCAGGAAATTTACAGTGGCAGATAGGACATTGTTGCATGAATGCGGTTAGATTTCTATCATGCGACTGATTGAAATAAATGGGCAGAAGAGAAACTCACTGTATTTCTTTGCCTTTGTCTTCCTGTCCTTCTTGCGGCTGTGGAAGATCGCCAACAAGGCCAGCAAAATCGCGACCAATAGGAAGAGAATTCCTCCGACGATCCCGCCAACCAACGCCTCGGAGAGAACAAGGTCATCTGGGGCACAAGGTTGGAGTGGTTGTTACAATAAGGGTCAAGGTTCATCAAAAATCTTAGGTTACTAAGGACTGGGTCTCAAGCATTATATGTATTGTATTGCATTGTATTACACAGCTGTTCCAAAAAGGCATCTCTGTGGCGGCAGCAAAGTTGTGAAGCGTGAGACATCAAACTTATCCAACAGCCGCCAGAATTTTGAAGGGCTGACAATGCTCTTGTTATAGCTATCAAGACTCATGCCCTATCCAGACTGCAATATAATAGGTTTAAAATCAAACCTGACATAATCAACCAACACTGATTGAGGTAATAATTGATCAGAAAAAAAAACCCAACTATACAGTTATAGTTTACCCACTATACAGAGATCTTTGCCATCAATTAGACATTGACTGTTATAGATGTTAGGCCTGTATAAGGCAAAACTTGTGATAACCCTGGCGAGTAGGCCTGTATACGAAAAAACTTGTGATAACCCTGGCGAGTAGGCCTGTATACGAAAAAACTTGTAATGTAATAATCCTGGCCAGACTGAAGAGCTCAGTGATCAAGACATTTGAGCTCAGTGAACAAGACATTTCTATTGTTTAGCAGTAATAATACGACTAAACAGCAAGAAAATCCGCTGCTTCGTTCATGGTATAACATAGAATAGAACATGCTTTACAACAGAAAGTACATCATAAGAAAAAAAAAAAAAAAAAAAAAATTCCAAGGACAAAACTCAAAGGGATTGCTTAATTCATGTCTACAAGAGTAAAATTCTATTCCGTCCAATTTATTGAAATAGGTTACCTAACATAATTAATGTATAAAGTTCCCACATCTCTTGCCACAGTAACTCACGAACCAAAATTACAAGTATCATTTTACATTTTTCACACTTACTTTGGAAGTTTCAATGCTTAAACATCTTCTACGAAATATTAATTATCATCTCTTTGAGAAGTTGGTGCTAATTTTTTTTATAGACTTATCTTGGTAAGACCCACCTGTATCAAGATCTTGATTTAGATCTCGACCTGGAGTAGATGTAGTTATAGATTTAGCCTACATCCCAATGCTTCTTAATGGAATAGATCTATTCTTTTTCCCAATCCTAAACTCGAGGCTCGACTGATTTCTCACAATAATGAAATAAAAAGGTTTCTGTCTATCGTGAACCACGATCTACATGTACATCTAGCCTACATTTGACTGTTTAAAACAAATGAACTTATTTCACTGTCTAGCATTTGTTAACCAGCGCCGGAAATGAAGGCATGGATTTGGTCCATTTGCCGGACATTTTGAAAACAAAAGCTAAATATAGATCTAGATAAGGTCAGAATTTTCAGATATTTTTGTTTTAAAATATAGTTAAAATTTTTTTAAATCTTTGTAGATACCATCTAAACGAGACAATTTGTATCCGTGATTCGGCTCACAATTAACAATATAGAAATAACGAGCTTATAAAAACTTTCACCGCCAAGGAGCGCAGGGTGGCTGTGGGGTTAGAGCTGCCCGCCTAAACGTCGCGGGTTCGAGCCCAACAGCCACTTGGTTGGTGAGGTTTGGTGAGGTTGGTGAGGTTTGGGGCCTTCACCCTTTTTAGTTCCGCCCTGCCTCCGAGACGGCAGAGGCGTTTTGCTACAATTTATCGTTTATTGGAAACACGGCGTTTAGAACTTTAACTTTAGAAAGAAAAATAGTATGGTTTTGGGTTTTTTTTCCGCACTATTTTACTATTACAACCTCATCATCAAATTTTTTTTTTATAATTGATATATTATTACTACTGTTATCATTTCGTACTCCTAACTTGTTAAGTACAAAAGCATGTATGCGCAGCTAATGATAAAAAAAATTCCGCGACCCCGACACCCGTAAAAAAAAAACAAAACAAAAAAACTTGACACTGTTTATCAGAATGTCCAGTGGAGCTAACGTTCAATAAAATTTTTCCATGCGAGAATTTTTTTTTTTTTTTTTAAGAGCGGCAATGCATCCCTTTCATTATTTTCTTCACTCATACTGAAGTGATCATTGTTTTTGTTAATAAATGTTGTCGTGGCTCATTTTAATCATTTGTTAAAGCATCACATGGTAAAATGGATGAATAGTTATTTTCCTTACATTAATACAAGTAAGTTACTTCATCTTGGCGGTTTTTTTTTAATTCTTTACAAGGCTCTCCATGTTCTAACGGTTAGTGTCACCGCTATTGGTGGGCTAAGCTTGTAGAACTCTTCAATCAACCAATCAAGTGAGTTCACTCTCATACCCACCTCGCGTTTGGTTTTAGAAGTTATATATAATTATTTTCTCATGTGATAGTATGGTATGGACAGAGTGAATTTAACAGCTTATTTTTGTGGTAAATCGATAGGTACAGGGGTATCGCATTACAAAGTTAAAATCTTTTAAGCTTCTTCCTTTGTAAAAATATACATTTATGTGTTAATAAAATAATGCATGTTTGGAATTGAATAAGGAAACAGAAGATATTTGGTGCTCAACTGGGAAGAAATAGTATTTGAGTAGAAGCACAATGAAATATTTAGGCATAAGGTATTTTGATGTTTACCCTTTACACACGTTCAACAAGTTAAAACTATAGGTCTCGGATAAAAAAAAAGGTAAATATCAAGAATAAACGTAAAAAAAATAAACATCAATGCCTTGCTAATTATAAGAAATTTGTACACAGAACAAGTATGAGTTGGGGCAGCTTGCCAATTGCTTTACACCTGGCCTTTGTCCAAAAATATGTTGTTCGACAGGTTAAAAATCTAAATCCATGACAGCACAATACATTCAAAAATATTTTTAATATTAATTTTTATAGTTTATATTTTCATATCTTTCATTTTGTAGATATAGTTTTCAGTTGAAGCAAGACACACATTTTTTTTTTCTATTTTCTATCTTTTCTTTTAAAAGCATCAACAATGTTATATGAATTCAGCTTCGGTCTCTGAAACGATCGTGGAAAAGTTGGCATAACAACATTAGTTTAACAAAACAGCATAAAAATGTCTTCACACAACTTTACTTTGTTTGTCAGCTGCAAACCTGTTCCCCAATCCGATATAAAAAAGCAACAAAAAACAAAAAGAAAAAAAGCACCACAGCTATGCAATAAAATAAATCTGAAATGTTTTCCAAATTACAGCAATACCGATGAGAAATTTTCATGCAATTTAAAAAAAAAAACAATTTTGCAAAATAAAAATAATAGTGTTTAAACTCTTTTAAGTCGTACATAAGCTTAGTGGATATAGAGGCAAACCGAAAAGTTAAGAAACAAAAATTAGTTGGTAATATTTTTCTACTGGGTAACAGAAGAAATAAGAGAAAGCTGTTGATGTATACCACAACATTAATATCTAGTATTATCCAAGGGACAGCTTGACACCTGCCTCAGGTTAAAAGCCGAACCAGCCAGATAGCCGAGAAAAAAGAAGATTATCAACAGAAAACATGGAGGGTGCAACATAACATGGAGCTGGCTGTGTCATCTCCGGAACCAGATTAGACACTCATAAGACATGAAAACAAAAAAAAAAAAAGGGGGGTGGGGGGGACAGTTAAACTGTTAGACCATCTCAGGTAGGATACATGTGTGCCTCTGTG